>QRFJ01004098.1:0-43336 GCA_006176705.1 Cocos nucifera | reverse complement strand
AATTCATCAATAAAAATATTAATTTATTAATTAATTTATATTAATTTTTAAGAATTATTAATCAATTTATATATAATTTTTGAAAAATTCATATTTTTATTAATTAAAAAATTAATTAAAAAATAATAAAAATTAAAAAATAAAATTTTATTATCAATAGAAAGAGCTCATTTTTTTGATCACAACAAAATAAATTTTGAGTAAAACAAAGCTAAAATGAAAAGATATAAATTTTTAAAGATATAAAATAAATAAAAATTAAATAAAAAAAGAAAATGGCTCAGCCGGCTCCGCAAGCCAAGCCACCAAGCCAAGCCAAGCCATCAAAGCCGACTCAGCCATTGAAGCCATCAGCCGGTCCACGATCCAGGCGTGGACCGCCAGCTCAGTAGAAACCGACGAATCACAGCATTGCCACGTGGTGGACCTAGACCCTTAAAGGGTCCACAGAAAATTTATCGCGGCTCACAGGGCAATTTTGGTCATTTTCACTTAGCAATAGAGGCGCTGATTGGCTGCGGTGTGCGGTGCGGCCGGTCCACACGGTCCATGGAAATAGTAATTGCACGATCGGACGGCTGCGGTTGATTGCGGTCAAGATCGGACGGCGGTGGTGATTTTCAGGTTTGATTCAAATTCTATTAAGCGATCTGGCATGCGATCCGACGGCCAGAAAACCAAGAGATGAAGATCCAATGGTCCAGAATGCTCCCGATGGTGATCAAGACTCCCCGAACGCATGATTTGCGGCCAGATTTCCTCCATCAACGTGCGATCGGACGGCCAGAATTTAATCCGACCTGATCTGGGCTGATATGCATCCGATTTTGATGATTTTTGGACCGTTGGATTCCTATTGAATGGCCAGATTTTACCAGGCTTACCAGAGTCATATCAGAGCTATTTTGATTCAAATTTTATTTGAAATTTCTTTATATTTTGATGATTACAAAGGCTATTAGTCCCACATTGCCTTTAGAAAAAAATATCCAGCCCTCCTAGCTCTATAAAAAGGATCCCCAGGCCTCTAGAAATCAACATCTTCCGATCAAGGTGAAGCTTTGGTACAGGGCAAAAGTCAGGCTATGGGTTAAAGGCTGCTTCGAAAGCAACGGATGCCGAGAAGAAGAGCCGGGCTTCTACACCATCTTTCTTGCCAATGCCGATCCAAGATCAGAGATCAGGCTATTTTATTTTATTTTCTTTTTTTTTAAATTTTATGTATTTAAATTCTAAAATTTTAATTAATAAAAATTTTATTTTTGCATTTTAATTTCTTGCTTTTTATTTTTATTATAATTTAATTTTTACTTTAAATTATTGCTTTTATTTTATTGCAAGTAGATGCTAAGATCTAACTAGTAGATCTTAGTACCAAGTTTAAATTTCTGCATCTTTTAATTTTTATTTTAATTTTCCGACTTCACTTTTGATTCCAAAACTCAAATCATTTTTTTTTTTTTTTTAAAAAAAAAATCAAAGATTTCAAATCTAAAAATACTACCTTCCTATGGATTCGACCCGACTCACTGCTATCTATGCATTTTCAATTATTTTAAGAAGTCGGATTAAACTGATAAACACGGTGTCTTAACGACAACATCGCGTTCCTATCAAGTTTTTGGCACCGTTGCCGGGGAAGGCAATAGATGCTTAAATTTTTTTGATCTCTTTGATTTTTTTTAAATAAATTATAAATAAAATTTTTTTTTTCTTATAAATATTGCTTGCTAATTTTTTTTATTATTTTGTAGAAAAAAAAAGAAAAAATGAAGAAAGCATCAAATTTTGGTGAGATCAATCCTAACCCTAGTCCTCTTTTCTTTTTATTTTATTTATTTATTTATTTTATTTTTAAATTAATTTAAAAAAATATTTATTTAAACCTAATTAAAAGCCTCATGATAAGATTAGAAATCCTAACTGCTTAGAGCATGCATCATATTATTTTTATTTTTATTTTTATTTTTTATTTTTTTGGTGATTGCTGGAGGCAAGGTAAGCCTTTCAGAATTCAATTAGTTGCATGCATCTAGTTTAAATTGCATAGAACCCTTTGATTGAAATTTTTTTGTGCATATTCATATTAAACCAAATTAAGGGCACAACCCAATTAAATAAGATAAGGTGGGATTTGATCACCCTTCCTTAGCCCACAAACAACCAACCAACATCCTGCATTGACCTAAGCCTTTAATTTTAAAATCAATTAGACATCAACCCTAGGAACTCGAGCTCAATAGGATAAGAAATCCTAAGAGTTGAACCGGATTAGGATAAGTCAATTTGACTGGTGTCTAGGAAAGTGGTTCAGGGATGACTGGGCCTGAAGGAAGGTGGTTTCTAATTGATTCCGTTCGCTTACCTGGCCAAGCACAATTGGTGTCTAAGGCAAGCAACGGGGGACTCCCACCGACCTTACACTTACCTGGCTAGTTGATTGGCTAATCCTACACTTGGAGGGCTTGAAGGTGACCTTGGCAGTTAGGAGCTGTCTAGATCTAGGATAACCCTTAGTCAGGATTGATTGACCAACTTGATTGCTAACCAACATTAAATCTAATTAAACCTAATTCTTCTCTTTCTTCTTAGTTCTAGGACTCCTTAGGACCTCTTCTTTAGAACTCTTCTTTCTTTCTTCTCCTTACTCCTCTAAAAATAAAATAAAATAAAATAAAATAAAAATTAAATTAAACTAACTAAAAAATATTAAAAATAATAATTAAATTAAATTAAATTAAATTAAAATAACAAATAAAATAATTTAAAAAAATTAATTTTTAATATAATAAAATAATAATAAAAAATTAAAAAAAAATTCTAAAATTTTTTGAACCATACATTAGGGTTACACTAATACATGCATGGTAGGAAATCACTTTTTCTGATTTAGTTGAACTTAATTGAATGGTTGATTCACATTAAACATAATAATGGCTAATATGAATCTAATAGTCCAAAAATTAGATAAAGTTGACCTTCTTGCTCAGAAAATAGATCAACTCCTAATCCTAGGTCAACAATCTCCTGCACAATTCACATCATCTTCTAATTATCAGGAGACTTATTCAATCTGTGCTAGCCCAACCCATCATGTGAAGTGAATGTCCTATGACTGCACAGTTTCCATATTTTATCCAAGAACAAGTTCAAGCTGCTCAAGGATACTCCAAATTGATTAATGATCCCATTTTCAAATTCATATAATTCAGATTGGAGTAACTTTAATTTTTCTTGGACATCCCAACAGACTCAGGCTCAGACCCAAATTTCACTTGAGCAAAATTATCAAAATAGATCCCAATCAAAATTATGCCTATAATAATGGTCAGCCTAGTCAGTTTAACCAGCCATCATATTATAATCAGCCTTCATACCCACCTCCTCAACAGACCAATCTAGCTGATGATAGATTTAACCAACTTCAACAATTAATTCTAACTCAACAGCAATCTATCGCCAGACTAGAAGCTCAAATAGGATAATTAGTTGAGTCTAACATGAGGAGAGAACTAGATCAACTACCGAACCTACCAATTTCAAACAACCCACCTAATGTCCACCAACCACCTGGACCAAATTATCAATTTAATGTCTCACTCTAAGAATCCCCAATTTGAGAATACCAAAGTAATTCCTGAACTTAAAAGCTATAGGATTCTTTATGGACCCATACCAAGATCCAGGTGAGAGAGGCTAGTACTGATGCTAGCCAAAATAAAAAATTTAGAGAAACTTGGTTAGGTACTGAGACTAACCACATAGAAGAACCCGAGCCAAGGAATTAGTACTGATGCTAGTTTCCAGTTTAAATGAGATAGAAAAAGGGAAAAGAGAAATAGATGATTTACCCGAGACTTATAAACCTAATGTCCTATTCTCCTTCAACCCTAAGAAGCTGGTTCTTCTTACAAAAAATCAAGAAGGCATGTAATGAAATGTCAATGGAGTTGTTTAAGCAAGATCACATTAATTTACCTCCAGAATTAAAACCGCCTTTAGTCACCATTCCGGCACCCATTGAATCAAACTTAACTCCTAATACAAAAACTCCATTCATGAGCATTTTAGAAAAATAAATAGGAGAAATTCTTAATAAACATGGGTCTGAGAATGGAATCATAAATTATATCCCATAAAATTAATAATGAATTATATCAATAATGGGATTATAAATCAACTTTCTTGAGATTGGCAATCCAAAATCCATTGGAATTTGTCAATCCAATATTCGACACAGGATAGTGAGCTGCATTGTGTCTGGCTGAAGATGGTAAACTTAGCGCTTATTGGGAGGCAACCCAATATTTAGTTTTTATCTAATTTATCTTTTTAGTTTATTTTCTTTTTAGGATAATTTGAATAAGTTGGAGGGAGAGCTCAAATTTTCAAAGGCATGTGCTGGACCAAAAAAAAAAAAAAATATATATATATATATATATATATATATATATAGTTAGGTGTATTCTTCCATATTTTTTTATTACATCCTTTATTTTTTCTTCTCCATTGAGGACAATGTCGATTAAGTTGGGGGAGGAGAAAAATAAAAATTTTAAAATTTTAAGTCCTCGAAAAAAGTTAGTATTTAGTATTTAGACACCTTGATTATGCTTAAGAATCGAAATTAAACTAAGCATTTTTAAAAGAAAATTGATGCACAGATCAGAGAATCTGTGAGATATTGAGGAATCAAGTATTAAGAAAATTCAATAAAGAGTTAAGTCTAGAACATAAAAAGTTTTTTTCTTGGAGCATTTCTAATTATTTCTACTAGCATCAAAGAAAAGTCTACTTTTTATAGGCTTGTGTAGGGTAACTATACATTTCTTCATATAAAAATTTATTTTAATAAAATAGTTTCCAAGTACTTCTCACTGAGTAACCGGGCCTCTTTGCCTAAGCAAGCATTGAGTTTCGCATCAAAAGGTGGGAAGGGCAAAGAAGCTCGTTGTAAAGCTAGTCTTAACTCGTAGCCTATTTGATTCGAGCTAGTAAGCCCGAGGGGTATTCTATACCTAGTGCCCTAAAGCCAACTGGTTTGGAAGTCATTGGCCCAAGACTCGCTACATGGATCAAATAGAAAGCTTAAGGAGTTAAGACACTCAATAGTGGTACAACGTTAAAAAAAAAAAAAATATTGGTTTTCCACCGAGTAACCGGGTCCCGTTGCCTAAGTAAGCAATGATATTCGCATCAAAAAGTGGGCAATGTGAAAATAAAAATTAATAAATGAAGGATGGAAGTAGCAATACACCTGCCTATATGAAAGTTTAGACAAATCAGAGATAAAAGTGGAATAATTTAGAAAAAGTTCTGAAAAATTTAATGTTTACTTAATTTTTCTATTGATAAGTATTAATACCCCAATGATATATCTCATTTAAGCTCTACTGAATATCAATGGCCATTTTGAAAATTGCTTAGGTAAAATTCGAAACTCTAAAGTTAAAAGATATTTAAAACTAAATTCTTTCTTTACTCGAGGACGAGCAAAGCTTAAGTTGGGGGGTGTGATAAGTATAATAAATTCATCAATAAAAGTATTAATTTATTAATTAATTAATATTAATTTTTAAGAATTAATAATTAATTTATATATAATTTTTAAGAAATTAATATTTTTATTAATTAAAAAATTAATTAAAAAATAATAAAAAATAATAAAAATTAAAAAATAAAATTTTATTATCAATAGAAAGAGCTCATTTTTTTGATCATAATGAAATAAATTTCAAGTAAAACGGAGCTAAAATGGAAAAGATATGAATTTTGAAAGATATAAAATAAATAAAAATTAAATAAAAAAAAGAAAACGGCTCAGCCGGCTCCGTAAGCCGAGCCACCAAGCCAAGCCAAGCTAAGCCATCAAGCCGACTCAGCCATTGAAGCCATCAGCCGGTCCACGATCCAGACATGGACCGCCAGCTCAGCAAAATCCGGCGAATCAGAGATTGCCACGTGGCGGACCTAGACCCTTAAAGGGTCTACAGAAATTTATCGCGGCTCACAGGGCAATCTGGTCATTTCACTCGGCGATAGAAGCGCTGATTGGCTGCGGTGTGCGGTGCGGCCGGTCCATCCGATCCATGGGAATAGTAATTGCACGATCGGACGGCTGCGGTTGATTGCGGTCATGATCGGACGGCGGTGGTGATTTCCAGGCTTGATTCAAATTCTATTAAGCGATCTGGCGCGATCCAATGGCCAAAAAACCAAGTGATGAAGATCTGACGGTCCAGAATGCTGCCGACGGTGATCAAGACTCCCGAAGCGCGATTTGCGGCCAGATTTCCTCGATCAAGCGCGATCCAATGGCCAGAATTTAATCCGACCCGATCTGAGCTGATCTGCATCCGATTTTGATGATTTTTGGACCGTTGGATTCCTATTGAATGGTTGGATTTTATCAAATTTACCAGAGTCATATCAGAGCTATTTTAATTTGAATTTTATTCAAATTTTGATGATTACAAAATTCATTAGTCCCATATTGCCTTTAGAAAAAATATCCAGCCCTCCTAGCTCTATAAAAAGGACCCCAGGCCATCAAAAATTGAATATCTCCGATCAAGGTGAAGCTTTGGTACAGGGCGAAGCCAGGCTATGGGTTAAAGGCTGCTTCGAAGCAACGGGTGCCGAGAAGAAGAGCCGAGCTTCTACACCATCTTTCTGCCAATGCCGATCCAAGATCAGAGATCAGGCTATTTTATTTTATTATCTTTTTTTTAAATTTTATGTATTTAAATTCTAAAATTTTAGTTAATAAAAATTTTATTTTTGCATTTTAATTTCTTACTTTTTTATTTTTATTATAATTTAATTTTTGTACTTTAAATTATTGCTTTGCAAATAGATGCTAAGATTTAACTAGTAGATCTTAGTACCAAATTTAAATTTCTACACCTTTTAAATTTTTATTTTTAATTTTTCGACTTCAGTTTTTATTTCAAAATTCAAATCATTTTTTTTTTCTTCTCAAAAAAAAAAAATCAAAGATTTTAAATCTAAAAACACTACCTTCCCTGTGGATTCGATCTGACTCACTACTATCTACGCATTTTCAATAATTTTAAGAAGTCAGATTAAACTGATAAACATGGTGTCTTAACGACAGCATCGTGTCCCTATCAGTACTCCATATACTGGCTCATCAAGAATAGGTTCTTCTAGTTCTATGACTCATTGTTGCTCTTTGAGACTCTCTTCAAGCCCTATTTGTCTCTCACTACTTTCATCTTGGATAAACTATTTTTTCAGAAAGACAATATGTCGACTCACAATCATATTGTGATCCTCTAGGAGGTAAAAGTAATATCCCAAAGACTCTTTTGGATATCCTATAAAATGAGCTCTTATAGATCTAGCCTCTAACTTGTTCGCCTGTTATCACTTGATATGGGCTGGACATTTCCAAATCTTGCGATGATCAAGACTCGATTTTTCACCATACCATATCTCATATGATGTGCTAGGAATGGACTTAAAGGGGATCCTATTTATTAAATAGTTAGCAATTAGCAAAGCATGTCCCTAAAGAAATAAAGAAAGATTAGTGAAGCTCATTATAGATCCAACTATATCCAATAGGATCCGATTTCTCCATTCTAAAACTTCATTGAGTTGAGATGTTCCAAGTGGAATCCATTGTGAGACTACGCTATTTTTTTTTAGATAACCTAAAAATTTTCTACTTTGGCATTTATATCCTGATCTAATTGAAGTACCTTCAAAATTTTTTGGATTTGCTTCTCTACTTCGCATCTAAATTATTTGATCTTTTCAAATACTTCAGATTTGTATCTCATAAGATGCACATACTCGTACTGTGAACAATCATCAATAAAAGTAATGAAGTAGAGATAACCTCATCTGACCAGCACATCAAATTGATCGTACACATCAATATGTACCAAGATAAGTATCTCAGTGGTCCTTTTCCTATATCTCACAAAGGATAGCTTGGTCATCTTTTCTTGAAGATAAGATTCATAAACTAGATATGATTGAATAATCATCGAGCCCAAGAGTCCTTCTTTCTCCAGTCTATTAATCATTTCTTCTCCTATATGACCTAGCCTAAGGTGCCATATATACTTAAGATTTATTTTAGTTCTAGATCTTTCAGATCCTATGATACTCACTATCTATTTGGTTATATTTATAAATACACATGTAAATGATAGAGACTGTTAATCATAAAATCATGTCCAACCATTATATTTTCAAAATAAATGGTACAATAGTCCTTAAGAAAACTAATTATATGATTGCCTTATGTTAAACATAAAACAAAAATCAAATTCGTACTAGCAATAGGTACATAATAATAGTCCCTAAGAATTAAACTAAACTAGACGGTTGTTGCAGAAGATAGGTGTCTATGGCCACAGTAGCAACTCTTTCTCTATTGCCAACTTGAAAAGTCATCTCACCTTCCCTCAGCCTTCTACTTTCCTCAAGATCTTGCATAAAAGTGTACAAATGAGCACTAAAACCAGAGTCTATGACCCCATTAAAAGTAGAAGAAATCATAAGGTTAGTTTTAATAACAAGTAGATATGAGATACCTTCTGAAGGTATATCTCTTTTATTTTTCTTCAGGCTTTTTAGGTACATAGGATAGTTTATTTTTCAGTGGCCATCAATGTTATAATGAAAATATTTTTTCTCTGTCCGCGGTCTTCTTCTTGAGAGCTTTCTTCTTTGCCTTGTTCTTTGCCTTCTATTTCTTTGTAGACTTCTTCTTCCAGGTAGACTTTCTCTTGGAAGAAGAAAATCGCTCCACTATAAGAATAGTGTCCCTTGAACTTTTCAAGATCCCCTTAGTAGTCATCAACATAAATATTTAATAATTTGGTCAGGATGCAATCAATCTTGTTCATATGATAGTTTACTATAAACTATCCATATAAAAAAAGTGAGAGATTATAGGATCAAATCTACTTACAATTTCTTATGCATGGTCATGCTGAGCTTCTTAAGCTCCTCTAGGTCCTTAATCATTATCAGATAATGATTATAGACAGACTGCCCTTCTCTCATCTTAGAATTGAAGAGTCTCTTAGACACTTTATAATGTATAGTTTAGCTCTCCTCACCATATAATTCTTGTAGATGAGTAAACATAGCCTTGGTAGTCTTCATGTCCTCATGTTGGTATTATAATTCATTAGACATTGATGCCAATATATAACACCTGACCTTGTTATCATCATCCATCTATTTCTCTAATGCTTTTTTTTGGTCAGCAGTAGGATGGTTTGGTAATGCTAGGGCTTCCTAGTCCATGACAAAGCTCAACTTCTTAGAATTCAAAATAATTTTTAAGTTTCTGAGCCAATTCTTATAATTGGGTCTGGTTAGACGATTGTTTTCTAGTATGCCAGTAAGAGAGTTGGAGGTAGATATTTTCTATAAAGAGAAGAAGATTCTAGTTAATTTTTTTTAATTAACTATTTTAGTTTATTTTAGAAATTTTATTTTAAAAATAAACTTGACTTTCACTATTTTTTTGAATCTTCCATACTCTTTGGATGGAGAAACAGAAACCCCTTCACGAATAGGGTCTCAAGTGGATACTGTCATCCTAATGATTGGCATGCCACCTCACCTGATACTTATTGGGATGTATCAACCAATGAGTAGACAACTCTTGTCCAATGCTTCTTTAAGTATGTTGTAGCGATCTTTGGTCTTTAATTCCTAAAACCTTATCCCAGTTATTGGGATCATTTCTCAATTAAGTCAAACCTACCATTCTTGCCATCATTGGATCCCTCACCTAACAGTTATTGGGCCCAACTCCATCTCTACCCCATAGCATCTCATGCTAATAGAATGATTGAGTCGTTCCAATGTAACTGAACTACTATATCCAGTCAAGAATAATCAATACTGGAAAGAGCCTGCATATCTACAATGATGGAAGACCGCTCAACTTAATATATATGAGGAGATTTAATTTAGATCTCTTTTATCTTAATTGTTAATTTACATCCAATATAAATCTACAATTGCATTGGATCTACTACAGAGATCCTGGCTTGGTCTCACTAAGATCGGACTCATGGTGCAATGCAAATATGGTGAAATCAATCCTAAACACCTCAAATAGAATTTGGTCAATCAAATTGGCCAAGTAAGTAAAGATTGGTGGGAGGCTCCCCATGCAATACAATGATCTTAATTAAATAACCATCTTTCTAAATACTTTTCTTAGACATTAATAAGTTAGCCTAATTTAATTGAGTTCAACTTTTGGTTCCTCACCATAGATCACAAAATTGCAATCATCTTAATGTGTACTCAAGATACACCTTACATCAAGGGTTGTAGTGATTCATTGCAATCACTACATGTATCCATGAAAGACACAATGCGATTATCTGATAATTATGAATAAAATTATATTTTATTTTAATAATTTCTTTTCTAAAAAGGTGTTTTTGGTTTATGGGTCTCATCTCTTATTATTCTAGGAAAACCTTTCAATATAACTTTCATTATGCCAAGGCAACCTTACATCAAGATGATCTTAGAGTAACCCTAAATCTATCTAATTAGATCTATGATTCAAAAAATCTGATCTAATCTAACTTCTAGATCTAATAAATTTGAGACCTAATCTAAACTTACAGATCTAATCAAATTTTAGATCAAATCTAAATAAAAATTTAGATCTAATCAAAATTTTCAAATCTAATCTGAACATGAATCAACAATGTAGATTTAATTAAATTTTTAGATATCATTTGAATTTCAGATCTGATTAAATTTTAGGTCCAATCTAAATTTTCAGATCCGAATCTTGATCTTAAAAATATGATCTTAAAATCTAGCTCTGATATCAGTTGAAGAAACTTTTCCATCGTGCATATTGGATCCAAATCAAAGATTTTGCAGCAGAAGCGATCTGATCTGGCACACGTAGGTATGAGATCGAATTTCATATCATCAAGAATGATTATATTTTAAAGATTAAAGAAAAATAAAAATCTAACTTAGCACATGAAAATCATATCTTTACCTTTGTGTAGATAGTTCTTCATCGTGATTTGATGATCATGGTAAATTTCAAGATCCTTCGAAAAGCTGCACATGCATCCGTTCTCTACAGGTATCCACTCGAGATTGATCAAAGATGCTCATCTTTATTTTGATCCTTCTTCTCTAAGATGGATCTGCATGCACTTGATTAGCCTTTCAATCTGAATCAACTCTTGATCACGATCTTTCTAATCTTCTACGATCTTTCTAATCTTCTATCTTTCTTAGTGTAAATAAGATCACCTAACCCTTGGGCTTGTGGAGATAGAGGATGCCAATACCCTAGTTGTAAGAGGGCAAGGACACCTAACCCCTTAGGCATGAGAAGAGAAGAGATGGTGTTAGGGATAAACCCCTGCTCCTATCAAAGTTCGATCAAAATGTCTAACCTTTGAATTAGCCTGCCCGATATCAGCAGCCAGGGACGAGCTTCCACTGAATTTGTAAGACCTCCTGGACTTCTTCAGTAGTCGAACTCCTACCTGATTTCTTCTTCGGCCAAACTTCTTCAGTAGTCGGACTCCTGCCAGACTTCTCCTTTAGTCAGACTCTTTTAGCAGTTGGACTCCTGCCAGACTTCTCGTTCAGCTGAACTTCTTTGACGATCGAACTCCGGATAGGCTTCACCTTCAGTCGAACTCTTCTAGGGCTTCTCTACCTATCGAGCTTCTCTCGGACTTCTCTTACTAGCTGCTTGAAAATGCCTCAGCACTGACTCATGATATGGCAAATGACAGCCCAAGCACGATTGATCTTAAGAACCTCCAAACTTCTATGGAACGATGTTAGCTAAGAATTTTTCATTACCTATGGCTATCCTATCTTAACTTGAGTTGTCAGACTCCAGTAAACTGGCATGTCACAATAACAGCACAATCCTCTATAACAAATCCCACGTGGCTCTGAACGATCCACTATCAGACGGTTATGGCTGTCACTATCAGTTTGTTATGGGCTCTGCATATATAAGGGACCCTTCATATATGCTTTCTTCTTCAAGCTCTTGATTTCTTTTAACAACTCTGGTAAAATCTTTCTGAGCACTCAATTTCTATTGGCCAAAAGAGTTGACTTGATCGTCGGAGGGTCTTGCCGAAGCCAGCATCCTCGACTCCGAATGAGACTTATTTTGTAGATCAACGATGGCAACCTCATCTTTTCCGACTCCAACCTCAATTTTGATGACAACCAGATTTTGCACCAATAAATGGCATGAGATAGGAGAGAGAGGGCATGGAGAAAGGTGGTGCAGATCTATTTTAGCATAATTGATAGAGAGATCTAATCTCTTTCTACTAAAGTT
The DNA here is from genome assembly GCA_006176705.1 of Cocos nucifera. Classification (NCBI taxonomy): domain Eukaryota; kingdom Viridiplantae; phylum Streptophyta; class Magnoliopsida; order Arecales; family Arecaceae; genus Cocos; species Cocos nucifera. Next base: position 30,984 of record QRFJ01004098.1, on the reverse strand, counting down.
TAAATAGATCCATGAGTCCTTCTACTTGAAGGCTTTGGCTTTTCAACTTCTTAAAGCAGGACTTCTTGCTCTCATCTATTTGATGGAGCACCCTTTCCCTCTTCCTTTCTCATGCAAATCTAAATAGGAGCACCAACTATTGAAGTGCCCCTTTCTGATCCTTATCCGGATGGGGCATGTGCCCCTAGATTTTATCCAAAGGGGGCATGCGGCCACCTCTCTCTCATCTTCATGCCATCTCAGATGGGGCACCAACTATTGGCGCCCCTCTCCTTTTTGATCCTTATCTAGATGGGGCATGCATCCTCTAGATCTTACCCAAAATGGACATGTACCTCTCTTTCTCTCTCTCTCATCTTTATGCCACTTAGATGAGGCACCAATTATTGGTGCCCCTCCTCAAAACTCCATGCAAAGCTAGATTAAGGGGGCACCAAACCTTGGCGCCCCTTCTTGCATGCATTGACTTGGTCAGATCCCCATCCAATAGGAAGCTCAAGTCCAAGAGAATTTGAGTTTAACCATGTGCTAGTATGGTATTCCTAAATCTAATAGGATTTTTTTAAATCCTATCCCAATTGAGACTTCACATGCCCAATTGCACTATCCTAAATCAATTTTATTTTGTGTGATCCCATAGATTCAATTCTATCGATAATGAGACATATTATGATCTCCATTAATAATATTATTGAAACCCCTTTCAATGGATTAAAATAATTTTAATTTAATCAATTAAGAATTATTTTATCATCAAAATAATTTTTATTGATCTCATAATTTATCAATAACATCTAGCAGTATGTAGTGGCAACCCAGTAGAATTGAATAATCGAACCTCTAGATATAGTTACCATGTGATTCGGTCCTTTTATCATGTATCCCGATATGATAGAGGTTATAGATAACTTGTCAAACCTCTCATCAATCATATGTAATATTCAATTGACTTAAGTTTATTTACAAAATCTTATGAAAATTCTTTTCCATCGTCCATACTACCATGGCCGTGGTCTTCTGAACTCGATTTCATGAATAATATAGGACTACTCCTTATCTATCAAGATCAATAGATTTCATTTAGGTATACATTCTATTCCTATAATAAATCTACTATAGCCAACATACACCGCAAGATTCCAAATGGCTAGGTAACTAAGTAATTATATAGTCAAATTATAGCAATTTTATCGTGAATAGCCGAGGCACTATAGATCAAAGAACTATTTACACCATTGCAGCATCGAGTATGTTATTGATGAGTAGATAGATATCCAAATAACTACTCTGTTAGATACGTATGCCCTAGAAGCCAAAATTGGCTTACACTTGTTATATACTTCTAAGGGCAAAATTATAATTTTGACTATAAATAATAAAATAGATTATTTTCTATCATAATGTATATTTACTGTCTGTGATACATTTCTTGAGTTAATGACAATGATAATTCTTATTTTCAAGAGTTGAAAAGTTAAGACCTGAATTTTCATTATTAATTCATAAAATGCTTCCAACCGTAGGATCATCATGAGGATGGTGATTGATCTGAAAGGTTGGTGTACAATTCCTTCTTTATAGTAGATGAGTCTTGAGTCTACGATATAGAGATATCAAAACGAGAGTACAGATACTTATTAAAGAATGAGGATACTGAGCATGACCATCTCGAGCAGTCATAAGAAAGTCTACCTTCTCATCGATGACTGGCTCGAAGCTGCAGTGGTGTGTCTGATTCTTTGACCTAAGGTGCATTGGTAATTCATCTTAAGGGTGTTATAGTTTGACTACACCATGACTCGATCTCCTAGCCATCCAAAATTCTGAGGTGTATGTTGGCTATAGCATGTTCATTGTAGGAATTAGATTGTACCAAAAGAAAATCTATCTACCTCGGTAGATGAGGAGCAGCCCTATGATGATCATGAGAATCAAGTCCATAAGCCTATGGCCATGGCAGAGTGAAATGATAAAAAGAGTTTCTATTAAGATTTTCACATCGAACTTGAATTGAATGATTAATTCATATGATGAAAATTAGGGTCTGACGAGTTGACCTTAACCCTAAACCGATCGGAACTCAAGATAGAAGAACTTAATCACACATGTAACTACATCGAAAGGTTCATTATTAGTTCTGATGGGTTGCCACCGTATACTTCTAGATGTCACTGATGGATTTTTGGAGCAATCAGAATGATTTGGATGATCGATCATTCTAGTTGTCTGAATCAAAAGAGTTCTAATCCATTAGAAGGTATTTCGATAATGTTGATGATAGAGATCGTGACATATCTCATTACCATATAGAATTGAATCTAATTGGATCACACAAACAAGGGTTTGGATCTAGATATCATCAATTGGACTAACCCAGTTCAATTGATTTGAACTAGATTCAATTAGGTTTAAGAAAATCATGCTTGCACATGATTGAGCCTAATGTTCTCCTTCAACAATCATCAAATGTTGTCTCGACTGAACCAAATATGTTTAGACTCACTCAAGTATCTTTACTTGATCTGACTGAAGCTTGTCTGGTTAGAAAAGAATTATATTAATTTATGAGATAAATTTGGGGAAACACCTATCATTTTTCATCACCTGCTAATTCTTGTCTCTTGACTTTGGTTAAATGTTGACCTTTGACACTTAGACATCTGCCCATATGTCATGCATCTATAGGAGAGCAAATGGAGGTTTGTCCCCCTGCTAGAAAAAGAAAAGGAGAGAGCACACACCTAGGAAGGCATGCATCCAAGGATAATGATGCCTGGAGTCTCATACAGATGGGACTCCAAGTTGCTTTATGGAATAAACTTAGGTGGCGCCTAAGACTCTACTTTGATCAATCTTGGTGCCACCTAAGGATGTTGGAGAGGGGCTCTCATCTGATTGGATCAGATGATGTTATCCCATCAATCAAATTTAGATCTGATTGCATGAAGAAACGTGATTGGCCGGGATGATGTGGCACTGCATGGCGCAGTAGGATCTATATAAACCCTATCTGTGCGTAGGTTTAGAGAGATTCTCCTCTTGCCCATGCCACATAGCCATCTTCCTCTCTCCTCCATGCCTACCTCTGATCCTCTCTCTCCTCTCCATGCCTAAGGGGCTTTGGGCTTTAGTTTGATGCGATCCAGGCAAGAGAAAGGCGATAAAAAAAAAATGAAGGTAGCACAGCTGCAAGAGACGACATCGGATCTTCAAAAATTATTTTGAAGATCTTCAAGATCAGATCTAGATCTGATCTTTAGAGAAAAGATTGAGATGGAGAAGATATCTAAATCTTGCTCAATGGATATCGGTAGAGGCCAGATGATTGCATGGCTACATTCAGAACCTCAGATAATCAGCAGGATCATCACAGGATAATAAGATTACCTAAGAACAAGGTATAACTTAAATCTAATTTAATTTATTTTATTTTATTTTATTAAATCCATCAAATTAGATCTAAAAGATATTAGATCTGATTTAGATTTACGAAAATTTTTTTTGAAATATTCCTCTTGATCAAATCAGATTTGAATGAACCTAATCCAAAAAATAGATTTTTTTCTTCAATTGGTATCAGAGCCAGGTTCCTATAAATAATTTAGATATAATTTTAATTTAATTTTGATCTAATAATTAGGTGATTTTAGATATCACATGAGATATGATTAGATCTAAAATCAAAAAAATTAAAAATTAAATAATTTAGATCTAAGTTCTACAAGATGCATGACTAGTTGTAGAATAGAATAGTTCTATGTATAGTCTTACATGATCATAATTTAATTTAATTAAGTTATAATTTTTAGATTAATTTATTTACTATTTTTTGATATTATAAATATTATAATAAGATCTAAAAAATATAAAATAAAGTTATTTAATTTTTGTTCATATGAGATATGATGAATTCATGTTTAGACTAGTTGTAGAATAGTTCTACATAATTATTCAGTATAAAATTTATTTTGATAAGATCAATTTAAATTTAATTTTTTAGATGCTTATAAGATAATTTAGATATAAAAAATATGCATGATATGATACATGAGATGTATGCAAAACATGTTTATAGTTAGATCAATTTTATATATGAGATATATGATGTAGATCTAACTAGTTTTGTAGTTTTTATATTTTTGATTAAAGCATTCTCCTTGGCCATCTGGTCATAAGAATAAAGTAGGGTTTAAATGCCCTCTCCTCCCATTCGATGGAATGTTCTTATGATATGTAGGGCTACTGTGCATTCGTCCTTAATCAGAAATCTAAAAACTTATTTTCTGCAAAATCCTAGATCCTAAAATCCTAGAATTTTATTTACATATTTTGTTTATGAACCCTAAACTTAATTGAGAATTAAGATTATGAAATATGTTAAGTCTAAAAATTAAGAATTTTTAGATTTAAGATATATTCATAAAATTAGGTTCGGGCTGGGTAGCTCAATTAGGTCTAAGTGGTTGATCAAACTAAATCAAGAGTTGGTTAGATGGGATCAAGAGTGCTTAAATTGATCAGCCTAATAGGATTAAGTCTGGATCAAGATCGAATCACATGAGTGATCGATCAAGCTAAGACCTAATTAGGCTTAGTGGTTAGAGTCTGGATTGTAGGCTCACTCGATTGGTTTTGGCTCAACAATTTGTGTCTAAAGTAAGTTTGGTAGATACAACCGACTGATTTTTAATTGGAAGCTACTCGACTCGAATGCATTTTTATCGAATTAATGGCATATCCCTTCCACCGGTCTCACTTATCTGACCATATTTGTTGGCTCAATCCTGATCTGAGGTGGTCAATAATCTGAGCTAACCCATGCCACTAGGTTAGTCATAATTGTTATGACTATGTCAAGTCAAGTTTAGTGAGACCTAAATCAAATCTTCCTAAGAAAAGATTAAGTCTAAGGTCTTCCACCATTGTAGATATGCGGATCCTTTTCAGGGTTGATTGTTTTTGGCTAATTATAGCGGTTCAGTTGCACCAAAAAGATGCAACCATATCTATTAGGCATTGGATGCTATGGGCTGGAGGATGGATTGGGCTTAATATTCTGGATATGATGAGAGACTCAATTAAAAATCTAATCTATGCAAATGATGGGTCTGACTTAACTAAGAAGTGGATCAATATTTCGGACACGATGAGATTCATGAATTAGAGATCAAGTTTGGGTGCACCATGATTAGAGAATTATTGAACAAGAGTTGTTCACTCATTGGCTAACCCATCATCAATAATTATTAGGTGAGGTGATGAGTCAGTTGGTGGGATCGCACAATCCATTAGAAATCATTAATCATGAAGATTTTCTTATCTCTACAGAGAGAGTGTAGGGATCCAAAAAAATAGTGAAAGCTAATTTATTTAAAAATAAAACTTCTAAATAAATTGGTCAAGTCTTAATTACAATATCTAACTAAAAATTTTGACTCTCTATAGAAAAATATCTGCCTCCAACCCACTAGCACGTATCCTAGACACCCATAGACTGATCAGACCCAATTATAAGGATTGGCTCCGAAACTTCAAAATTATTTTGGGTTCTGAGAAGTTAACTCATGTATTGGATCAGGATCCTCCTACCTTACCAGCTCATCCATCTGCTGAATAGAGAGCATCTCTTAATAAGTGGATGGACGAAGATAACAAGATTAGATATTACATGTTGGGCTCGATGTCTGATGAGTTTTAACACCAACACGAAGATATCAGGACTGTCTGCCAAATATTGGCTCACCTATAAAAAATGTTTGGTGAATAGAGTCGCGCAGCCATGTATCAAGTCACTAAATGACTGTTCAAAGCTAAAATGCATGATGGACAATCAGTCCAAGATTATTGTCTGATGATGATCAAAGATCTGAAAGAACTTGAGAAGCTCGGTGTGAAGTTGGACCTGGATCTATAGAATGATATAATTCTGCAATGCTTGACTGATGCATATGGACAGTTCATCATGAACTACCATATGTATAAACTTTAAAATTCTTTGGCTGAGCTTATGAATATGCTGGTTACTGTTGAGCTTTCTATGAAAGGTTATAAAGGCTCAGTGCTTGCTATGGAATGGACTTCTTCCAAGAGAAAGTCTTTTGGAAAGAAGAAGAAGTCTATGAAAAGGCAAAAGATGGAAGGAGGAAAGAAGAAAAAGATAAAGCTGAAGAAGAAGACCGCTGATAAAGAAAAGTATTTTCATTGAAACACTGATGGCCACTGAAAGTGAAACTGTCCTACTTACCTAGTCATCCTGAAGAATAAGAAAAAGGCAGGTCCTTTTGGAGGTATGCTCGTTATTAAGTCTAACCTAACGATTTCTTCTACATTCAGTTGGGTGCTTGACTCTAGTTCTAGTGCTCATTTATGTACTTCCATGCAGGGTCTTGAGGATAGTAGGAGGCTAAGGGATGATGAGATGATCCTACGCATTGAAAATGGAGTAAGAGTTGCTGCTGTGGCTGTGGAAACATATCCTCTTTGATTACCATCTGGTTTAGACTTAATATTAAAGGATTGTTATTTTGTGCCTACAGGAAGCAGAAATTTGATTTCTGTTTCATGTTTAGCATAAGAAGGTTATATAATTAGTTTTCTTAAGTACCATTGTAACATTTTTTATAAAAGAAATAAAATTACAAATGGTTTCTTATTAATGATCTTTACTAGTCACATATTGATGTATCTATTTTTAATATCGAGCAAAATGTGAATGCCATAAAATTAAAATGACCTAGGGATAGTCCAAATGATAGGTATCTATGGCACCTAAGACTAGGTCATATAGTAGAAGATAGGATTAACAAATTGAAGAAAATTGGGCTATTGAGTCCGTTGACTTTTGAGTCATATCCAATTTTTGAATCTTATCTTCATGGCAAAATGACTAAGCTTTCTTTTGTAGGACATGGGGAAAAGGCCATGGATCTTCTTATTCTAGTACATACTGATGTGTGCGACCTATTTAATGTACCGACTAGAGGCAACTTTATCTACTTCATAACCTTTACCGATGATTTATCTCAGTATGGATATGTGTATCTTATGAGACACAAGTCTGAAGTTTTTAAAAAGTTCAAAAAATTCAGACATGAAATAGAAAAGCAAATTAGAAAACTTATTAAGGTTCTTCGATCAGATCGAGAAGGTGAATACCTTAATCAAAAATTTTTGGACTATCTCAAAAAAAATGGCATAGTCTCTTAATGGACTCCTCCTGGAACACCTCAACTTAATGGATTTTCAGAATGGAGGAATCGGATCCTATTAGATATGGTCTGATCCATGATGAGTTTCACAGATTTTTCTGATTTTCTTTGGACACACAGTCTATTGACTGTAATATACTTATTGAATAGGATTTCTTCTAAAATCGTTCCTATCACACCGTATGAGATATGGCGTGATAAGAAATTAAGTCTGAATCATCTCAGAATTTGGGATCGTCCGGCTCATGTCAACAGACAACAAGCGGACAAGTTAGACTATAGGTGCTTTAAACCTCGATTTATAGGATATCCTAAAGAGTCATTAGGATATTATTTCTACATTCCAAAAGATCATAATATGATTGTGAGTCAACATACCATCTTTTTTGAAAAATAGTTTATTCAAGATAGTGACATTGAAAAGTAGATCAAGCTCGAGAAGAAAGTCTTATAAGAGCAACAAGCTAAGGACCAAATGGAATCAAATCAGGTTGAGCCAATACAATCACTACCTCCTCCACTTCGTAGATCAGAAAGAATTTTCCATCCCTTTGAGAGGTACTTAGGTACTATTTCAGAGGAAGTAGAGAAAATGTTCCTTATAGGTAATGGGGTTCATGGTGATAATCTCAAAACCTATGACAAGACGATATCGAATATCAACTCTAAGAAATTGTTAAAAGCAATGAAGTCAGAAATTAACTCGATGCACACAAACCAAGTCTGGACCTTGGTAGATCCACCAGAAGATATAGTATCTATTGGGTGTAAATGGATCTATAAGAGAAAGATTGATGCAGATGGAAATGTAGAGACATTCAAAGCTAGATTAGTGGCAAAAGGGTATAGTCAATGTGAAGGCATTGACTATCAAGATATCTTTTCATCAGTAGCTATGCTAAAATTCATCCGTACATTGCTTGCTATTGCAGCCTATTTTGATTATGAAATATGGCAAATGAATATAAAAATAGTATTCTTAAATTGATACCTTGGGGAAGATATCTATATGGAATAACTGTTAGGTTTCACATCCAGTGATGCTGATCATAAGGTATGCAAGCTGCAAAGATCCATATATGAATTTAAGCAAGCATCTCGAAGTTGGAATACTTATTTTAATGATGTGATCAAATTATTTGATTTCATCAAGAACGAGGAGGAACCATGTATCTTCAAAAAGGTCAGTGGGAGTGCTATTGTCTTTCTCGTATTGTACGTAGATGATATCCTCCTTATTAGAAATGATATTCTCATGTTGACTACTGTTAAAATATGGTTATCCAAAGAATTCTCCATGAAAGATCTTGTAGAAGCATCCTTTATTCTAAGAATTAAGGTCTATAGAGATAGATCGAATAGGATGCTAGGACTTTCACAAAAGATGTATATAGAGAAAGTGCTAAAGAGGTTTAGCATGGAAAACTCTAAGAAGGGATTAGTACTCTTCAGACATGGCATTCATCTCTCCAAAAAGATGTGTCCTAGCACACCTGAGGAGATAGAATGCATGAGCAAGATCCCTTAGGCTTCAGCAATAGGGAGCCTCATGTATGCCATGTTATGTACACGTCCTGATATATCTCATGTTGTAAGTGTCATGAGTAGATATCAGTCGAATCTAGATGAAGAACACTGAACTTTTATGAAATATATCCTTAAGTACTTGAGAAGAACTAAGGATATATTATTGATTTTTGATAATGGAGAACTCCAAGTCTAAGGGTATATAGACTCAGATTTTATGATCAATGTAGATGATCGAAAGTCAACATCTAGGAGTTTGTTTGTGTGTAATGATGGTGCTGTCAGTTGAAAGAGTTTCAAGCAAACAGTGATAGCAGATTCTATCATGAAAGTAGAGTACATCGCTGTATCAGAAGTTATGAAGAAGGCATTCTGGTACAAGAAGTTTGCCGCAGAGATTAGAGTGATGCTATCAGATGTCATTCCTCTATACTGCGACAACAATGGCACCATAGCCCTTGCTAAGGAGCCGATATCTCATCAGAAATCCAAGCATATCGAGCGGTGATACCACCGCATCCGCGATTACCTCGAGAAAGATTACATCAAGGTCAAGAGAGTTGACTCTACAGACAATATGGCAGACCCACTCACAAAGCCATTGGGCCAGCAGAAGATCGAAGTCCATCTTAAAAGATGGGATTTAGATTTATAGCCAATTGACTTTAGGTCAAGTGGGAGTTTGTTAGATATGTGTGCTCTAGAAGCCAGAATTGGCTGACACTTGTTATACACTTCTAAGAATAAAATTATAATTTTGACTATAAATAATAAAATAAATTATTTTCTATCATAATATATATTTAGTGTCTGTGATACATTCCTTGAGTTAATGGCAATAATAATTCTTATTTTCAAGAGTTGAAAATTTAAGCCATGAATTTTTATTATTAACTCATAAAATGCTTTCGACCGTAGGATCATCATGAGGATGGTGATTGATTCGGAAGGTTGGTGTACAATCACTTCTTTATAGTAGATGAGTCTTGAGTCTATGGTATAGAGACATCAGAGCGAAAGTATAGGTACTCGTTAGAGAACGAGGGCACTGAGCGTGACCATCTTGAGCAGTCATAAGAAAGTCTACTTTCTCATTGATGACTGGTTTGAAGCTGCAATGGTGTGTCTGGTTCTTTGATCTGAGGTACATCGATAGTTTATCTTAAGGGTGTTATAGTTTGACTACACCATGACTCGATCTCCTAGCCATCTAGAATCTTGAGGTGTATGTTGGCTATAGCATGTTCATTATAGAAATTGGATTGCACCAAGAGAAAATCTATTTACCTCGGTAGATGAGGAGCAGCCCTATGATGATCATGAGAATCAAGTCCATAAGCCCATGGCCATGGCAGAGTGAAATGATAGAAAGAGTTTTCATTAAGATTTTCACATCAGACTTGAATCAAATGATTAATTCATATGACGAAAATTAGAATTTGACGAGTTCACCTTAACCCTAAACCAATCGGAGCTCAAGATAGAAGAACTTAATCACACATGTAACTGCACCGAGAGATTCATTTTCAGTTCTGATGGATTGCCGCCATATACTGCTAGGTATCATTGGTGGATTTTGGGAGTAATCAGAATGATTTGGATGATCGATGATTCTAATTGTCTGAATCAAAAAAGTTATGATCCATTGAAAGGTGTTTCGATAATGTCGATGATAGAGATCGCGACATATCTCATTACCATACAGAATTGAACCTAACTGAGTCATACAAATAAGGGTTTGAATCTAAATATCATCAATTGGACTAACTCAGTTCAATTGATTTGAATTAGATTCAATTAGGTTCAAAAAAATCATGCTAGTACACGATTAAGCCTAATATTCTCCTTCAACAATTATCAAATGTTGTCTCGACTGAGCCAAATATGTTTAGACTCACTCAGGTACCTTTACTTGGTCTGACTAGAGCTTGTCCAGGTTAGAAAAGAATTATTTTTATTTATGAGATAAATTTGAGGCAACACCTACCATTTTTCATCATCTGCTAATTCTTGTCTTTTGACTTTAATCAAACATTGATTTTTGATACTTAGACATCTGCCCATGTGTCATACACCTATAGGAGAGTAGATGAGGATTTGTCCCCCTACTAGAAAGAGGAAAGGAGGGGGCGCACGCCTAGGAAGGCGTGCGCCCAAGGATAATGACATCTAGAGTCCTATACAGATGGGACTCCAGGTTGCTTCATGGAATAAACTTAGGTGGCACCTAAGACTGTATTTTAACCAGTCTTGGCACCACCTAAAGTTGTTGGAGAGGGTCTCTCATCTGATTGAATCAGGTAATGTCATCCCATCAATCAGATTTAGATCTGATTGCATGAAGAAACATGATTGGCCGGGATGATGTGGCACTGTATGGGATAGCAGGATCTATATAAATCCTATCCGCACCTAGATTTAGAGAGGTTCTCCCCTTGTCGATGCCACATAGCCATCTTCCTCTCTCCTCCATGCCTACCTCTGATCCTTTCTCTCCTCTCCACGCCCAAGGGGCTTTGGGTTTCAGTTTGGTGCAATCCAGGCAAGAAAAAGATGATAAGAAAGGAAGAAGGCAGCACTGCTACAAGAGATGACATCGAATCTTTAAAAGTTATTTTGAAGATCTTCAAGATTAGATCCAGATCTGATCTTTGGAGAAAATATTGAGAAGAAGAGCAAATCTTGCCTGAGTGGATACCAGTAGAGGTCAGGCGATTGTATGGCTACATCCAGAACCTCAAGCAATCAGTAGGATCATCACAAGATAATAAGATTATCCAAGAATAAGGTATAAATTAAATCTAATTTAATTTAATTTATTTTATTTTATTAGATTTATCAAATCAAATCTAAAAGGTATCAAATCTAATTTAGATCTAAGAAAAAAATTTTGAAATATTTCTCTTGGTCAAATCAAATTTGAACAAACTTGATCCGAAAAATAGATTTTTTCTTCATACTCATATTGGTCATGCTTGGTGTCATTATTCTTTAACAATTACCTGCACTCTCGCTTCAGTATCTTTACACTGTAGATTTGAGATTCGTCTATCTAAAGAAATGCAATCCATACATCAATTTTATTAGATCAATCATCATCCTCGTGATAATCCATCGATCAAAAATTTTTAGAAATTAATCATCAATGACACATGTTTCAATTTCTCAAATCTTAAGAATATGTGTTTGTCAACTCCTTGGACAATTCATGGACATATGATACAATACGAATAAAAATTTAATTTAATTTTATTAATTTAAATAAATCAACTATAAAATTATGCTATTTGAAAGATTACATGTGTAAGCCAACTTGACTTCTAAGGCATACATCTAGTTGATATGACTTACAACCAATAAAGCAACTAGATGAAGAGTATGGTAGAGAAATTTTATTACATACAATTTGAGTTTTCAGGAAGAAAGATGACCTAGTCTCCTATGCTAATCTTGAGCAAGTGCCTAAATGCTTATTGAAGTAGAAGGAGGAACTCATTTGGATGCCAGCAATAGATAGGCATCATTCTTATTTAGGCCATGAGTGATGATCACCCTCATGCACAAATCCTTCACAATGAAACAAATAGGGAAAAAAATTTAGTAGACACATGGTTAGATTTTCAAAATGTGACCATTGAAATTAAATTAATCTTGATAAGTGGAACATAAAGAATATTATTTAAATAAAAGAGGTTGATAAGGATTGAAATTTAGTTCACCGAAGATAAATAATTTGTAGTTGACCCATCACCAATGTTAAGCTTATCAGGTCCATCATAACTATGGTGGATTAAGAGGTTGTACAACTCGGAGGAGACATGGTGAGAGGTGGCTGAATCCACCAACCAACCTTATTATCCAGCATGAGATGATGAGATACAATAAGTGATTGGAGATTGTTTGTGGTGATAACACCTTTTGGCAATGTTCTCGAGTCGATTACAAAACTAACACACCACTTGAATATTTGACGGTTTATTGCAGCGTTTGGAGGTAGAATCTTGATTAGAAGAATTTTGGTTAGAAAGTTGATAATTATTAGAGTTAGGACTTTGATTGGAGTTGCTCTATTGGGAGCTTGTATTATTGTTGCCCCTATTTTGATTGTTTCCTCCAGACTTGTGGGTACAATGGGCTATGAGAATAGTAGCCTCACTGGGAGTCTTTTCCTAATTGAGAGATTTTTTAAAATCAAGTTTGTCATGAGTTTCCTTAAAAGTGATAGGATTTTCATGTGCTTGGATAGCGGCTGAAGGAGGTTTCAACTTTGGTCCAAACCATGGAGGGCATGAATGATGAGATCATCCTTATAGATAGGAGAGTTGATTAATGCTAGTTCATCCAAGATAATCTTTAGAGATTGTAGATACAAAGCTATGGATCTATCATCACGTTTGGTGTTAGGTGGCTTGTCTTTGAGAAGCATGACTCTAGACCTCAATTGATTGGAAAATAACTTATTGAGTTCTTCCCATGCCTCTCAAGATATTTTGGATGAGGTAGTAAGGATTATGGATTTTAAAATAGAGCAATGATGTCATTAAGCACCAACTGATTTTGTTTGACTTAATGCAGATGAGCCAAGTTGAATACTTCATTGCCATCCTTCTGATAATTTTGGATGGATATGGCATGGAGCCATCTACATAACTCATAAGATTATAACTAATTAGAAGAGAGTTGAATTGAGCAAGCCATGAAGCGTAATTATAGGTTGTGAGTTCAAGTAGAAGTTGAGCCATCATATTGATGGAGACTAAGTTGTTAACTAGGGAAGGGAATGAAGGACTAATAATGATTTGGGAAGTAGGATTGGAGATTGCTTTTGGCCATAAAGAAATACTAGGATCAATGCTCATTTGAACTATACGGGCATTGATACCATAAGAAGGTAGAAGGCTAAGTAAGAAGGTAGAAGGCTAAGTAAGAAGGTAGAAGGCTAAGTATTGGGAACAGTGTTTTAACTTTTTCATTCATTCTATAACTAACACTCACACATACATACATACATACATAGAAGAGTTGTCTGCTTTGCAATAACTCTAACTGCTAAAAATATATTTTATTATTTACCACTAGGGTTATTGTGATTTGATAAAACCTACACCACAAATCACTTAGTTGTGATTTGGTAACAACCCCAACCACTAGGATATTCTCTATTACTTGGTTGTGATTTGTGGTGGAGGTTTTGATGTAGCCATTTTTGATCCAGTTGTGATTTGTGGAGGAGGTTGTAATTCCTTTACACTTATGCAATGTCTACGGAGGCCCTTTTTTTTCATCAAATTGTGTAAGTTTTGAGATCTATAATGCGGTCTCTATCCTAAAGGGTTTGCATTAATAGCCATCATAGTCATACAACAATGTTTAAGTCTTGGAATATGCTCAAAAAAAATTTGACTATTTATAACTCAAAATTCAGGAAGAATTTGGTAAAGCAATTGCAAAATAATGATGATGATGATGATGTAAAATTCAATATTTAACTTTAGGAGGATTTTAATTATTCATAGCTATTTTCACTACTCATGGTTATTTCTAGAATGTTGTAAAATTTTCCAACTAGAAGAGGGTTATTTCTAGAATGTTGTAAAATTTTCCAACTAGAAGAGGATTTCAACCATAATTTTGCAAGGACAAACCCCACTAATGTAAATAGGGGTTGTAATTAATTTTATCATTTAATTAATAGAAAAAGAATCTAGAACCCTACTTTCACAATTCTCCTACTTTTTCTTATTCTTTTGGGAGGTCTGGATTGAGTGGGTTGAAAGAAAATTTTTTCTTCTCTTTGATTGAATCATCAATATTTTCAATCTTGGAGTAACTCTTTTTAATCTAAGAATTTATTGTCAAACAGTAAGATAGTTGTTTCATAAGCAAGAGAGACAGGTTTGTGTCTTAGCAAATGCATGAATATCAACAACTTGAACTAAACGTAGTATGGACAATTTTATTTATCCCTTTTTTATGACCCTTTCATGTAAACTTCCATTGATATGGTTTCAAAAGTATTAAAACTTCAACTATTGAGGTTTTATCTTTTCTTAGTCTCAGTCATTTTATTATAATATGAATAGATCAATTAAAGATCTATTTGGATATTCCTATGGAATTGAGCTGAAAATCTTATAGAAAGTAGACTTGGCACATCCTTGTATTTTTTAAGAGCTTGTCCAAATCTAGCTCAGATTCTAGTTTTTGAGCTGCAGAAAGAAAAAAGATCTATACTTTGAAAAGGAAAAATGACCTCTAATACTAGAATATCCAAATAAGCCTAAAGATTTTTCCAGATCCTCGATTATAACTTAGATTGTAAAAAGGCTAAAAGATCTATACTTTGAAAAGGAAAAAAGACCTCTAATACTAGAATAAAGAATTTTCCAGATCCTCGATTATAACTTAGATTGTAAAAAGGCTAGATAAAGATATATGGTTTTGTTCTTCTCCTATTCTTGGAAAGTGACTCTTTGAGAGGAAGCATTGACAATGGCTTTAGGAAAAGGTGTTGCAGAGAAAGCCAGGTCACCTTTCTGTCTAGTTGCCATTTCTTTTCCATAGGAGAAGCAAGATTTGAGGAGGGAGGGGGAGGAGAATGGCCTTTTGTCAAGGTATGTGTTGTAGAGCCAGAGGTAAAAAGAGCTCTTTTTAGCAAACATTGGGTGGAGAATAGAAATGTTGAGAAAGATGGAGGAAGAGAGCGTCAGCTAATATTTTTAATTTCAATAACATCTTTATTAACTTATCCAATAAGGCAGCCACTCAAATTTTTATATCCAACAAGGTGGCCATTTCAACTATCCCATGATACAAATAGTAAACAACGGCCGCTATTTGCCCATCCCAGTCTTTTTTTTTTTTTAAATAATATTTTTTTATATTCAAATCTTCCAACATAATAACAGAATTATTCTACTGTTTCCTGTTTTAATGGCCAATAAGTATCATTGGAACAGTTATCAATTTAGCCTATAAGATCCCATCAAACAAAAACTCTCAATTACAATATAATTATAAATATTCATAACATTTTCAGATTTTAAAAGCAATCTGCAAGCTAAGCTAGACAGGCCGAGCAAGCTGTAACAACAAACTTGGGACAAAATCCCACCATTACTCTTTACCAAAAACAAAAAAAAACTCACCATTACTGCAAGTTAAATGAGAAATGACTCAATTATGTTTTGGTAAATAAATGACTCAATCATTATTAATTAGATGAAGCCACCGTTGGCTCGGACGACCTGCCCATCCACCCACTCCCCGGCATCCGTGCACAGGAAACCCACCAGCACCGCCACGTCCTCCGGCTTCCCCAGCCGGCCCAGCGGGCTTTGCTCCGCCGCCCGCCGCACGTCCTCCTCGTTCTTCCCCGCGAGGAAGAGCTCCGTCGCCACCGGCCCCGGCGCCACGCTATTGGCCGTGATCCCCGTCCCCCTCAGCTCCTTCGCCAGGATCCTCGTCATTGCCTCCACCGCCGCCTTCGACGCCGTGTACGCCCCGTACCCCGGCTTCAGCGCCCCCACAAGTGACGACGACACCGTCACGATCCGCCCGCCGCCGCCCCGCCGGAGGCGGTTGGCTGCCTC
The DNA here is from genome assembly GCA_006176705.1 of Cocos nucifera. Lineage (NCBI taxonomy): Eukaryota > Viridiplantae > Streptophyta > Magnoliopsida > Arecales > Arecaceae > Cocos > Cocos nucifera. The sequence continues at coordinate 14,657 of QRFJ01004098.1, read as the reverse complement.
CCGGCAGCAGAGGAAGGCGCCCCGGGCGTTGACGGCGAAGGTGGAATCCCAGTCCTCGACGGTGGTGTCGGCGACAGACGGATACTTGGAGGCGATCAACCCGGCGCAGGCGACGAGGATGTGGGCTTGGGTGCCGAAGAAGGACTCAGCCCGGTCGAAGAGGGACTTGACATCCGCCGGGTCGGAGACGTTGGCCCGGACGGCGACGGCGCAGGGAGAGGAAGATGGGTAGGAAGAATTGAGCTCGGCGGCGAGGAGGTCGGCTTGCGAGGAGCTGGAGGAGTAGTTAAGGACAAGGCGGGCGCCGAGGGAGGCGAGGTGAACGGCGATGGCACGGCCGATGCCACGGGAGGCGCCGGTGACGATGGCCACGCGGCCAGCCAGGGGAAGGGTCGTGGTGGGTGACCTCTCGGCAGCCATGGTTAAAGCCTTCGGGAATCAAATGGTGGATGTCGACAAAGAAGACCTTTTTTTTCCTCCTCTTTCTTCTTCGTTTTCCTTTTATTTTTATTTTTTTTTGCTACACCTCCTCCTCTTATTCTCTCCTTCTCTTCTTCTGCTTTCTTCTTTGATGCGAAGGACAGGACGAGATCTGCTGCTTTTGGCTCGGAATCGCCTGCATACATTTATAGTCGTCGTAAGGATTCCTGATGAACCGGTAAACTCTGAAAGATCATCGGCGGAGGGTCGGAGCATACATTTATAGTCGTCGTAAGGATTCCTGATGGACCGGTAAACTCTGAAAGATGCCGTCAGCGCTGCCGTCACCAGCGGAGGGTCGTAAGGATTCCTGATGGACCGGTAAACCCTGAAAGATACCGTAAGGGTCGGAGCATACATTTATGGTCGTCGTAAGGATTCCTGATGGACCGGTAAACTCTGAAAGATACCATCAGCGCTGCCCTCACCAGAGTAAACTCTGAAAGATGCCGTCAGCGCTGCCGTCACCAGTATCAAACTTTGTCAACATGGGCACGAATTCAAGGTCAAAAGTCTAATCGCTCGCTCTATGATAACACGTATATAATTTTTTTACGAAAATTTTTTTGTGGACTGCATATGCGATGCAATAATATTATATTATTTTTTTATTAATTTATATAATTAATATTTTTTAATATATATTTAATATTTATAATATTTAAAATTTTAAATGATAAAAATATTTATTTTTAAAAATTATGATATCTCTTAATAAAAATTATGATATTTCTACAAAATGTATAGTATTTTATTTAAAAATATCATAATTTTTATGAAGGTATATTATAATTTTTAAGAAGAAATATTATAATTCGGCATATAAAAAAAAAAGATAATGATATATATGGAAAGAATGTTATGATACTTCTTAAAAACTATTACATCTCTTTGAAAAAATTATGACATTTCTGAATAAATACTATGCAGGAGTGTTATAACTTTTATGGAGTGTCATAATTTTGTGAAGAAATATCATAATTTTTAAAAAATAATAATTTTATTATTCAAAATTTTAAACGTTGTGGGCATTAAATACACATTGAGAAGTGATGGCTACGTAAACCAATAGAAAGGGATGATGCAATATTATTACATCGCATGCTGTGTGTTGGGGATAAATTATGCTTCCGTCGAAGTCCAGTATGATACTTAGTCCAATGCAACCGGTAATCATGAAAGAACTTCAATAAAAAATTCTTCCTCCAGCGGTCGAATTTCAGTCGATCTCCTCCAGCGACCGAACTCATTCAGTAGTCGAACTCCTCTGACGGTCAAATCCAACCGAACTCCTCCAACTGCCGAATCCCAATCGAACTCCTTTAACGGTCGAACCCCAGCCGAACTCCTTTCGAACTCCAATCGAACTCCTCCCAGACTTCTTCATCAGTCAGGCCCCTCTAGCAACCGAACTCCTTCCAGATTTCTCCTTCAGTCCAGTGCCTCCAGGAGCCAAACTCCTTCTAGACTTCTCCTTCAGTTAGATTTCTTCAGGAGTCAAACTTCTTTCAGACCTCTCCTTCTATCGGATGCCTCCAGGAGCCGAACTCTTTTCGGATTTCTTCTTCAGTCAAGTTTTCTTTAGGAGTCCGAACTCTTCTAGAATTAATGTATGTCAAAGCTCTTCACCAACTAATGCCTGCTTCCTCCGAACTTCAACTATTACATCTCAACGAACGGCCACATCATGGCAACGGACACCTCTCTTCGTAAAAAACTCCACGTGGCCCCAAGCAGCCTACTACCGGATGGTTATGGCCGTCACTATCAATCTGCTATAGGCTTCGTCTATAAAAGGGACCCTCTAGATATGTTTTCTCTAAGTTTTCTTCTCCTTCCTGAAATTCTGCTGAATTCTTGTCTGAGCACTCCATTTCTGTTGGCCAGAAGAGCTGACTTGATCATCAGAGGATTCTGTCGGAGCCACCACCACCGACTCCAGACAAGATTTTATTTTGTAAGTCACCGACAGCGACCTCATCTTCCTCTACTCCAGCTCGATCCGATGTCAAACAGATTCTGCACCAACAGAATTGATGCTAGAGGAAGGGCCCTCTATTTTTGGGGTACCCTTGTTCTTAAAGGAGTGCTCAGCCGACCCTTTGGATCTTCTTCTCCAAGATCCATCTCCATCCTCTCCCTCAATCTCAAGAAATGCCTCCAAAGAAGATGACTACCCGGAGATCTACTACTTCTATTGTTAGATCTGGGCCAGATCCGTCTGTCCTTGCTCCATCGCCGGCACTTCAACCTCCTCCTCCATCGACGGTTATGGTAGATCCAAAGCAGTTCAATCTGCTGATGCAGCAGGTTCAGGGCCTCACTAAGATGGTGCAGACCATGCGGTAGCCTCCGATGGTGATTCCACTAGGAAACCCGCCATCAGAATGTCAGAAACTGACTCCAAGGAGGAGCACTTAGGCTAGCATACCCATCGCCCCTGAGAAGGAGAAATAGAGAGCAGAGGATTCTTTTTCGTATCATAATTCTTCTTCGGAAGGAACCTTCCCTATTCACTATCGAAAGCCTTTCAAGATCTGTGATCGAAATGACATCCTTGATCAAAAATTATGTAAGATGGATCGACGGACTGAGGAACTCCACCACGTCGCTCTGGTTCATCATGACGATGTCTGCACTGATCCTTTTTTCTCTCCTCGAATTATGCAAAAGCTCGTTCCGCTGAGCTTCAAGGTCCCTCAATTTGAAAGCAACGAAGAACATCTGATCTAGTTGATCACCTAAAAGCCTTCCGAACTATGATGCTGCTCCATGGCGCACCAGATGCCATATTATGCCGAGCTTTTCCATCTACCTTAAAGGAAGCAGCAAGAAACTGATACTCGGTGTTGAAGTCGGGTATAATCTTCTTCTTTGATCAGATGAGCCATCAGTTTGTGGCTCATTTTGTTAGCAGCCGACGTCCCCGCCGAGGTTCGAATTTTCTGATGAACATCAAATAGAAGGTGGGGGAATCCATCCGGGCTTATGTCACCCGATTTAATGCTGCTGCATTGGAGGTCCAAAATCTAGACCAGTCAGTTGCGATGGCTGTACTTAAGGACGGCCTTCAAAAGAATGATTTACTGTTCTCTCTGGAGAAGAAGTATCCCAGGGACTTTGCCGATCTGCTAGCTCGGGCTGAGGAATATGCCCGAGCAGAAGAAGCCTTCAAGTTGAAGGATGAGGAAGCCGCAGGAGAGTGGCATAGATCCACCACTGATGGAGGGTCGAATGAAGTTTGGCCACACTCACGGACCCCCCCGCCCCGAGTGCAAGTGAGCCCGAACTCTTCCTCAAGCTTATCATCAAAGAAGCCCCAACAGAAGGGCACAAAGAAGTTCTTCCTTTGGAAGGTTCCACAACTACGCCTTCCTTAATGCTCCTAAAGCTTAAGTTCTGATGAAAATCAAGAATCAACTATCAAGATCAGAAGAATTACGATCTTCTCCAAATAAGTGCAATCGATGTAAGTACTGCCTCTACTATCATGACCATGGCCACGATGCTAAAGAATGCATTCAGCTCCAAGACGAAATCGAGGAGCTCATCAGGAGAGGCCGATTGGGTCGATTCCTCAGACATCGGTCTGAAGCAAGAGTAGATCGGCCAAGAGCGCTGCCGCAGTCAGAACCATCAATGGGAAGGAACAACAAGAAAATCGGCCACCTCTCGGCATCATCAACACTATCTCTGGGCTTAGTACTTCGACGAGCCACCATCTCTCAGCCTTAGAGTCAGGAAAAGCTTGCCCCAAATTGAGAAGACCCATATAAAGTAGAGAAGGTCGTCCGATCCAAAACTTATCGCCCGAAGGAGCTCGGAGAAACAATGCTCCCATGATCTTGAAACTTAGAGGATCTGAGAATGTACTGCTAGTAATTTTTCTTCAATAAAACTCCTTCATTTCAACATTATTATTTCTTTGTGCAAGAACTATGTGATGATAGGGAAGAAGCAATCAATAATGACCATGTTAGGAACAGGAGGAGAACCTCATCCTAACATAAGCAAGTCGAAGGCTTCATTCATTTTAGATGAGATGAGAGAGGCCCTGACAATAGTCCTTATGTATCCCTACAGTCCATTAGAAATAAGAGAAGAATCTCATCCTAATGCAAGCAAAGTTGAAGGCCTCATTCATTTTAGATGAGATGAGGGGAGAGGCCCTAATAATGGCCCTTATATGTCTCTACAGTCCATTAGGAGGAGGAGAACCTTTTCCTAACGTGAGCAAAGTCGAAGGCCTCATTCATTTTAGATGAGATGAGAGGAGAGGCCCTGACAACTATCCTTATGCACCCCTACAGTCCGTTAGGAATAGGAAGGAGAACCTCATCCTAATGCGAGCAAAGTCAAAGACCTCATTCATTTTAGATGAGATCGGAAGAGAGGCCCTGACAACGGTCCTTATGTGCCCCTATAGCCTGTTAGGAACAGCAGCAGAACCTCATCCTAACGTGAGTAAAGTCGAAGGCCTTGTTTATTTTAGACGAGATAAGAAGAGAAGATAAGATCTCCCCCGAGCTTCAACTACAACATCAATAGGAGATAAGATCTTCTTCAACCTCGGCTAGAGATAAGATCTTCTCCGAGCTTCAACTTCAATGTCAATAGAAGATAAGATCTCCTTCAACCTCGACTGGAAGATAAGATCTCCCCTGAGCTTCAACTTCAACTTCAACTTCAACAGGAGATAAGATCTCCTTTAACCTCGATTGAGATAAGATCTCTCGAGCTTCTACGTCAACGAAAGATAAGATCTTCTTCAATCTCGACTGGAGATAAGATCTTCCTCGAGTTTCTACATCAACAGGAGATAAGATCTCTTCTTCAACCTTGGCTAGAAATAAGATCTCCCCCGAGCTTCTACACCAATAGGAGATAAATCTCTTCAACCTCGATTGGAGATAAGATATCTCCCAAACTTCTACGTCTACGTCAATAAGAGATAAGATCTCCTTCAACCTCGGTTGGAGATAAGATCTTTCCTGAGCTTCAACATCTACATCAATAGGAGATAAGATCTTTTTTAACCTTGGGTGGAGATAAGATCTCCCCCAAGCTTCAACTTCAACTTTAACTTCAATCTCGACTGGAGGTAAGATCTTTTCCGAGCTTCAACTTCAATGTCAACCTCGGCTGGAGATAAGATCTTCCTCCTGTTAGATATATGTGCCCTAGAAGCCAGAATTGGCTGATACTTATAATACACTTCTAGGGGCAAAATTATAATTTTGACTAAAATCAATAAAATATGTTATTTTCTATCACATATGTGTATTTAGTGTCTGTGATACATCCTTTGAGTTAATGGTAATGATAATTCATATTTTCAAGAGTTAAAAATTTAAGACATGAATAATCATTATTAACTCATAAAATGCTCCCGACCATAGGATCATCATGAGGATGGTGATTGATCCGGAAGGTTGGTGTACAATCGCTTCTCTTTAGTAGATGAGTTTTGAGTCTACAGTGTGGAGACACCGGAGCGAGAGTATAGGTACTCGTTAGAGAACGAGGGCACTGAGCGTGACCACCTTGAGTAGTCATTAGGAAGTCTACCTTCTCGTCAATGACTGACTCGATGCTGTAGTGGTGTGTTTGGTTCTTTGACCTGAGGTACATCGATAGTTCATCTTGAGGGTGTTATAGTTTGACTACACCATAACTCGATCTCCTAGCCATACGAAATCCTGAGGTATATGTTGCCTATAGCATGTTCATTATAGAAACTGGATTGCATCAAGAATGAATCTATCTACCTCAGTGGTAGAGGAGCAGCCCTATGATGATCATGAGAATCAAGTCCAGAAGCCCATGGCCATGGTAGAGTGAAATAATAGAAAGAGTTTCTATTTAGGTTTTCACATCGGACTTGAATCGAATGATTACATCATATGACAGAGACTAGGGTTTGATGAGTTCACCTAAACCCTAATTTGATCGGGGCTCAAGATAGAAGAACTTAATCAAATAGGTAGCTACACCAAGAGGTTCGTATTCATCTCTGATCGATTGCCACCACATACTACTAGGTATCACTGATGGATTTTGGGAGTAATTAGAATGATTTAGATGATCGATCATTCTAGCTGTTCGAATCAGAAGAGTTCTGATCCATCGAAAGAAGTTTCGATGATGTCGATGATAGAGATCATGACATATCCCATTATCGTACAGAACTGAACCTAATTAGGTCACACAAATAAGGATTTGAATCTAATGATCATCAATTAAACTGATCCAGTTTAATTGATCTGAATGAGATTCAATTAGGTTCAAGAAAATTATGCTAGCACTCGATTGAACCTAACGTTCTTCTTTTACTATTATAAATAGTTGTCCTGACTGAGCTAAAGGGGTTTGTGCTCGATTAGAGGCCTTCACTTGGTCTGACTGAAGCCTATCCAGGTTAGAAAAGGGTTGTCTTATTTTGTAAGATAATACTTGCCATTTTTGGTCACCTACCATTTCTCGTCCTTTGACTTTGGTCAAAAGTTGAACTTTGACTGGTCAAATATTTACCATTGATACTTTGACTTCTGTCCATATGTCATGCACCTATTAGAGAGCTGGTGGGGGCTTGTCCCCCTACCAGAACCTGGCAAGGAGGAGGGCGCATGCCACCCTTAGTGTGTGCCCAAGCTGGAGGCACCCAGGAGTCCCTGTTGGATAGGGACTCCATCTTCTTTTTGGATTTCGATTAGATTTCTTCTAAGAACCAAGTTTGACTGATCTTAGGCGCCATCTAAGGTGGAATCCAAGGGACTCTATTTCCACCAATCAGATTTAGATCTGATTTCACAAAGGGTTATGATTGGTTGAGAAGAAGAGGAGTTGGATCACGCATAGTCTATAAATAAGATCCTGCGCCCAACTTAAAAAACATTAAAAATTTTCATGCCCCAAGGCTGCCTCTCCTCTCCTCCTCCATGCCAAGTCCATCTTCTCCCTCTCCTCTCTACACCCAAAGGAGTTTGAGATCCAAGTTGGTGCAATCCAGATGAGAGAAAGACGACAGAATGCTAAAAGGCTGCACTGCTGCAAAGGATAACTGCTGATCTTCGAAAGATATTTTGAAGATCCTCCAAATCAGATCCAGATCTGATTTTTGAAGATATGATGGAGAAGAAGAGGACCTTCAGATTCAATCTGAGTGGATATCAGTAGAGGCCAGGCACTTGCGTGGCTAGATCTAGAACCTTCCGCTGCTTACAGGATCATCAACGGATAATAGGATTACCCTACATTAAGATAAATTAAATTTGATTTAATTTATCTAAATTTATTTTAATTATTAAAATAATAAAGATTAGATCTAAAATATTTTAGATCTGATCTAAATTAAAATTTTTTTTTTTGAAATATATCTCTTGGTCCGATCAGACCTGAACAAACCTGATCCGAAAAATCAGGATTTTCCTTCAACTAGTATCAGAGCAAGATTCTAAAGTATTTAGATTTGATTTTAATTTTATTTTAATTAGAAAATAAGTGATCTCAGATATCATATGAGATATGATTAAATCTAAAATTAGAAAAAATTAAAATTAAATAATTTGGATTTAAGATTAGAAAATATGATGACTAGTTTAAATAGAATAGTTCTATAGAATAGTCTTGCATTTTACAATTTAATTTGATTAAATCATATTTTAGATCTATTTATTATTATTTTTTTTATTCTAATTATTATAATAATATTTAAAAAATAATAAATAAAAATTATTTAATTTTAAACATCATATGAGATATGATTTATTGCATGTTTAGACTAGTTGTAGAATAAACATAGTTGTCTAGATTAGAGTTTTTTGATAAGATCAATTTAAATCTATTTTTTAGATTATATGAGATATTTAGATCTGAAAACATGATGATTCGATACATGAGATTGTATGCAAAATATGCCATGATTAGATCTAATTTGTATATGAGATATGATATAGATCTAAAACTGTTTTGTAGCATTGCATGTCTTGATTAAGCATTCTCTTAGCCGTCCGTCATAGAACGAAGAAGGGTTAAAGACCCTCTCCTTCCATCCGATGGGCATCTTATGATGTGTAGGGGTGCTGCGCGTTCATCCTTAATAGAAATCCAAAACTTACTTTCTGCAAAATCCTAGATCCTGAAACCTTAGATTTATTGTGCATATTTTATTTCTGAACCCTACTTATTTAAAATTAAGATTATGAAATATTAATTAATTAAATTAAGAATTAGATCTTAAGTATATTCATAATACTGGGTTCAGACTTGGGTAGCTCAATTGGTCTAAGCGGTTGATCAAATCGAATCAAGAGTTGGTTTAGATGGACAACAATGCTTAAATTGACCAGCCTAATAGGATTAAGTTTGGGTCAAGATCGAATCACGATCAAGCAAGACTTAATTAGGCTCAGAGGTTAGAGTCTGGATTGTAGGCTAGCCCAATTGGTTCTGACTCAAAAATTTAGTGTCTAAGATAAGTTTGGCACATACGACCGACTAGTTTTTAATTGGAAGCTACTCGATCTGAATGCATTCTTGTACGAGTTAATAGCATATCCCTTCCACCGATCTCACTTACCTAGCAATATCTGTTGACTCAGTTCTAATTTGAGGTTGTCAATAATTCGAGCTAACCCATGCCACTAGGTTAGTCATAATTGTTATGACCATGATAAGTCTAGTTTAACGAGACCTGAATCAATTCTCCCTAAGAAAAGATTAAGTCTGAGGTCTTTCACCATTATAGATGTGCGGGCTCTTTCCAAGGTTGATTATTTTTAGCTGGATACAGTGGCTCAGTTGCATCGAAAAGATACAACCATGTCTATTAGGCATTGGATGCTATGGACTGGAGGATGAGTTGAGCTTAATATTTTAGATATTGTGAGAGACTCAATTAGAAATCCAGTCTGTGCAAATGGTGGGTCTGACTTAACTAAGGAGTAGATCAATATTTTGGATACGGTGAGATTCATGAATTAGAGACCAAATTTGGGTGCACCATGATTAGAAAATCATTGAACAAGAGTTATTCACTCATTGGCTAACCCATCACCAATAACTGTTAAGTGAGGTGATGAGTCAGTTGGTGAGACCGCACCACCCACTAGAAATCATTAATCATGAAGATTTTCGTATCTCTACAGAGAAAGTATAGGGATCCGAGAAAATAGTGGGAGCTAATTTGTTTAAAAATAAAATTCCTAAATAAATTGGTTAAGCCATAATTACAGTATCTAACTTGAATCTTTGACTCTCTACAGGAAAATATTTGTGTCCAACCCATTAGCACGTATCCTGGATACACATAGATTGACCGAATCCAATTATAAAGATTGGCTCAGGAACTACAAAATCATTTTGGATTTCGAGAAGTTAACACATATATTGGATCAGGACCCTCCCACCTTATTAGCCCATCCATCCATTGAACAGAGAGCATCTCTGAAAAAATGGATAGATGAAGATAATAAGGCCAAATATTACATGTTAGGCTCGATGTCTGATGAGCTCCAGTGCCAACTGAAGGGAAATCCTAATTTTTTGGTCCAGATTCGTTCAGATCTGATCAGATCAAGAGATATATTTTAAAATTTTTTCTCTTGATCCCAATCAGATCTTGATATGTTTTAGATCTGATTCTTATTATTTTAATAAAATAAAATTAAAAGATAAATTAAATCAAATTTAATTTACCTGATCTGTGTAATCCTATTACCCTGTTGATGATCCTGTTTGCAGCAGAAGGTTCTGGATCTTAGCCACGCAAGTGCTTGGCCTCTACCGATATCCACTCAGGTTGGATCTGGAGATCCTCTTCTTCTATCTATCACTACCTCAAAAATCAGATCTGAATCTGATTAGAGGATCTTCAAAACTCTTTTGAAGATGAGCAGTCGTCCTTTGCAGCACGCAGCTTCTTATTTTTGATCGCCTTTCTTTGATCTGAATCGCACCAACCAGGCGTCCAAACCCTTTTTGCGTGGAGAGCAAGGGAGAAGAGGACTATGGCATGGAGAAGGAGGGAGAGGCAGCCTTGGGGCAGGAGAAACTATGATCATATTCAAGTTCTGTATCTCATACAACTGAGTTGATACAGGTCTTATTTATAGACTAGCTGTGATCCAACTCCTCTTCTTCCCAACAATCACAACCTTTGTGAAATCAGATCTAAATCTGATTTGGTGGAAATAGAGCCCTGGATTCACTCCTTAGAGGGTGCTAAGACAGTCAAGTTGGTTCTTAGAAGAACTCTAATTGGAATCCAAAAGTAGATGGAGTCCTGTCCAACAGGACTCCTAGGCGCCTCCAACTTTGGGCCACACGCTAGAGGTGGCATCGCCCTTCTCCTTACCAGGTTCTGCAGGGGACAGGCCCCACCAGCTTCCAATAGGTGCATGACATGTGGTCAAAAGTCAAAGTGTCAACGGTCAACATTTGAACAGTCAAAGGTAGACTTTTGACCAAAGTCAAAGACAAGAAATGGTAGGTGGACCAAAAAATGGCAATAATTGTCTTTGCAAATAAACAACCTTTTCTGACTATGGAAACTCTGTCAGACCCAATGAAGGCCTCTGTTTGAGCACAAACTCCTTTGGCTCAGACAGGACAACTTATTTATGATAGCAAAAGAAGAACGTTAGGTTTCAATCGAGTGCTAGCACGATTTTCTGAACCTAATTGAATCTCATTCAGATCAATTGAACTAGGATCAGTTCAATTGATGATCATCAGATTCAAACTCCTTGTTTGTGTGACCCAAGTTAGGTTCAGTCTGTATGGTAATGAGATATGTCATGAATCTCTATCATCGACATCATCGAAACTCTTTCGATGGATCAGAACTCTTCTGATTCAACAGTTAGAATGATCGATCATCTAAATCATCTCTAATTGCTCCAAAATCCACCAATGACACCATATCAGTATATGGTGGCAACATCAGTGCTGAATGTGGAACCTCTTAGTGTGAGCTACTCTTTGGTGATTCAGTTCTATCTATGTTGACCCCGTCAGATTAGGGTTAAGGTGAATCGTCAAACGCCTGGTCATCTGTCATATGATGTAATCATTCGATTCGAGTCTCAAGTGAAAATCTAATGAAACTCTTTCTATTATTTCACTCTACGCATGGCCATGAATTTCTGGACTGATTCTCATATCATTCATAGGATACTCATCTACCACGAGGAGTAGATAGATCCATCTTATTGCATCCAGTTCCTACGAATGAAATGTCATAGCCAACTACCCACAGTGGTTCCATTATGGCTAGGAGACAGAGTCATGTGTGTAGTCAATATCGTATAACACTCCTGCAAAGGTGAAACTGCCATGCATCTCAGCGTCAAAGGAACGAACACTACTCAACATGAGTCAGTCATTGATGAAAGGTTAGACTCCTAATTGACTATCGAGGTTGGTCACGCTCAGTCCCTCGTTCTCTAACGAGTAACTGTACTATCGCTCCGGTGTCTTTCCACACCATAACTCAATGACATCATTCTACTAAAGAGAAGCGATGTACACCAACGCTTTCCAGATCAATACATCCTTGTGATGACTCTATGGTAGGAGCAATTTATTGAGTTATAAATGATTAGTTCATGTCTCTAAAATTTTTCAACTTCTTAAAATATGAATTTCATTACATTAACTAAAGGATGTATCACAACACTAAATACACATATGTGATAGAAATATAACCCCCATTTTATTAATTTAGTCACAAATTTACAATTTTGCCCTTAGATGTATTAACAATTGTCAGCAATTCTGCTTCTTAGGCACATATTATTAACTACTCTCCACTTGCTCGTTAAAGCCAATTGGTCACAAGTCTAAAGTCCCATATTCTCAAGGTGGGCTTTGGAACTTCTGCTGGCCATACGGCTTTGTAATGGGTCTGCTCAATTATCTGCGGAGTCGACTCTCTTTGACCTCGATTAACCTTTTTGAGAATTATATCGTGGATGGGTGTATCACCATTGCTAGGAACTCTATTCAGCCTACAAACTAGTCTGCTCAAATGTCGACGTTTCGATCATTTATATCGACATTGAAGTCTCGGAGTCTGTGTATCCTAGATCAGCGAGTTCTCTTATTATCAAAGACCAGCATCATTATCCTTAGTTCTATCTCAAGTAACTTTAAGGATACATTTCATCAGAAGTCCAGTGTTCTTCAGCTTGAATTTGACTGATATCTCTTTGTGCACACTCACAGCATAGGCTATATCACGGTCGTGTCATGAGCATGGCATACATGAGTGCCCTATTGCAGAAGCATATAAGGGATCATGCTTCATGCTTCTATTTCCTTAGGTGTGCTGGGGCACATCTTCTTTGAAGGATGAATACCATGTTCGAAGGGTATTAATCCCTCTTAGAGTTTTTCCATACTAAACCTCTTTATACTTTCTCTATGTACATTTCTGTGAAAGTCCTTAGCAATCCTATTATCGGTCTATTCCAATAGACTAATTCCTAGAATAAAGGATGCTCCACCAAGGTCTTCATAGGAGAATTTCTTGGCAACCAATACTTTGACTGATGTCAAACAGGGATATCATTCCCAATATAGGAGGATGTTCATCCACAGTACATAGAGGAAGACAACATGCGCTCCCACTGACTCCTTTTGAATAACATATGGTTCCTCTTCATTTTTGATGAAACCAACTTTTTGATTACTCATTAAAACATGGTTCTAGCTCCGAGATGCTTTGGTTTAAGTCCATATATGGACCTTTGCAACTTTGCAAAACCTTGTGATAAGATAACTGGATGCTGAACCTAGCGGCTGTTCCATATAGATATCTTCCAAGTATTCGCATTCAAGAATCCCATTTTACGTCATTTGCGCATATTTGTAATCAAATAGGCTAGCAACAACAAGCAATGTGTGGATGGAGTTTAGCATAGCTACTAGGAGAACAGTAATCTCTGGATAGTTCTATGCCTCGCTGACTATAACTTTTGTCATCAAATCTAGCTTGAATGTCTCCACATTCTACACTGCAACCAAATCTTCCTTGGAAGATCATTTACATTCCATAGGTACTTAATATACCTTCTGCTGGATCTACCAGGTCATACTTGTTTATGTGGCATCGAGTCAATTTCTGACGCATTGCTCTAGCCATTTCTCGGAGTTCGATATCTTGATATCGCCTCATTATAGGGTTTTGGGATCATCTCCATTGAGCAACTCATTACCTACGAGAATATTTCCTCTAATCCTTGAAATAAACGTAAGTATCTTCCAGGGGGGACGGAAAACTCTTTTCGATCTACGAGGTGAGGAGGTCGTGTGTCTTATTGGCTAACCTGGATTTTTGGTTCACTGGTTTAGTCGTTCTGATTGGTGAGACTTTCTCATCTAAGCTGATTGTTTTCTAATGCCTGCTATCTCTGAATAACTATTTTTTCAAGAAAATGGCATGTGACTCCAATCAACATTGTGTTCTAGGAAATGTAGAATAGTAAGACTCTAATGATCTATCCTAGATATCCCCCGAACGCGTCTGAAAGACTAAATTCATAACTTGTCCGCTTGTTGTCTTTTGGACATGAGCGACAACCCCCAAATTCTGAGATAGACTTCAGACTTGGTTTTCTTACCGGCCAATATCCATACGGTGTGATAAAAAGGGTTTTGAGGGAACTCTGTTACAGTGATTAATTGAAGTTAACAATTGATGTGTCCCAAAGAAAATCAGGGAGGTCTGTGAAGCTCATCATGGATCGAACCATATCTAATAGAGTCGACATAATTACTTCAAAGCTCATTATACTTTGAGGTATAATAACCTGGTGGAGTCCATTGAGAGGACTATCCATTTATCAATCTTGAGATAGTCTAGGAATTCTGGCTAAGGTATTCACCTCCGCGATCATGATCGGACCCTTAATGGGTTTTCCTGTTTGTTTTCTACTTCATGTTAGATTCTTTTGAACTTTTCAAAGGCAATTAGATCATCTGTCTCATAGATACACATACTACACTAAGACAGATCATTCAGTAAAGGTATGAAGATAAGACAAAACTTCCTCTAGCGACAACATCAAATGGGACACAGGCGATCTGTAGTATAGCGCAGGAGATCTGGGCCACTTCCCCATGTCAACAACTAGGGATTTCATCAATTTGTGCTGAGAACAGGATTTCATCTCTCT
>QRFJ01004097.1:220578-257994 GCA_006176705.1 Cocos nucifera | reverse complement strand
AGAGGCAGTAACTTATTTTCGATCTGCGCTTGTTTGGGGGAGATCGTAATCCTTCCGGTCTTTGGCAGCTGGTGTTTTAAACTCGGTGAGAAACTGGGTTTCGAGGAGCGTTGAGGGGGGCATAGCGGTCGGAACCTTTCCGGGAGGAGGACTCTTCGCACCTCTTTATCAGGCGAGTTCGAGGAAGTTGCCGGGCCCGCCTGCTTTCGTAGGGGGTCTGCGAGTGCAGCCTGATGCTTCACCAGCTACTTCTCGTCCGCCAGCCCGTCGCTTTCTCTGACTGAGCTCCTCATCTTTCACATTTTGAAGGCTTCTTCCGCACGGGCATATCTCAATGCGGGCTCGAGCCAGCAGGTCGCGCGAAGTACTGGGATATCCTTTTTTCCCAGAGTAGAACAGCAAGTTAAGTTTTTCTGAAGGCCCACCCTTAAGTGCGGCCATCGCGACAGACTGGTCCAGGTCCGGACATTCCAATGCCGCGGCGTTGAAAAATCGAGTGTACGTAAGTCCGGATGGATTCCCCCTTGCTTTTGCTTGAAGCGGCTCATTCAAGGGAATTCTGAACCTCGGCTCCGGTCGTCGGCTGCTGATGAAAGTGGGTCCGCAGAAACTCCGCTCTGCTCATCTGGTCGAACGAGAAGATCGTGTTGGGCTTCAACGCGAGTACAGTTCCCCATCGCTGCTGACCCTTTAGGTAAGAACGGGAAGGCTCAACATAGCACGCGCATCTGAAAGCGCGTGAAGCAGCATCAAATGGCCCGGAAGGCCCCCGCAGTGCTGAATCAACCGGATCAGAAGTTCCATCGTAGCTTTCCAGTTGAGGGAGTTGAGGTCGGTGGATAACAGGTTCTTGCTTGCAATGATTTTTCTCTGAGAGAAAAAAAGGAGGGTCTGCACAAACCGTATCACCACGCGAAGGGGGACGAAGTTCTTCAAAATTCGCCGGTTCATTCAGAGCCTTTTGGCCCAGCAGGCCCCTCACGGTCCCTCTGATCTCCAAGGCTTTTTTGGTGAGATTGGGCGCGAGGCTTCACGCCCTTGGTCGATCCCATGATCCGAACGAGGCTCTCCCTCCTCCACCTTCATCCAATCCGGGTATCGGAGGTCGGGCCTGCCCAGGCCGGTCGCTCTTGGACTGGATATCCGACTTCGGGAGTCCGCAACGCCGCGGGCTGGCACTGGGAACTTTTGGTGCAGCAAACCGCCTCCGTGAGACCGCGAAACAGTGCTGGAGCAGCTGGTTTTGACTCTCCGTTATCCAACTGCGGCTATAAGGACGGGGGCGAGTCACCGGGTCGGAGCAGGGGACGGACGACTCCGGCAGGGATCGAGCCATGGAGCCGTCGAGCACCGCGTCGAACGCCGCTTCTGGGGGGCATTTCCTTTTCCAGAGAAGGAATTCTGAAAAGAAGGGAGAAAGAGAAGATCCGGAGCAGGGGCGGAAAATCGTCGCCAGAGCACTCTTTAAAGAACAAGGGAACCTTCGAGGTTTCGGCCCTCCTCTAGCGCCAATCGTGTTGTGCAGAAATCCCGTCGCCAGCCGGAGGTCGCCGACTCCGAGGCCGTGGGGCCCGCCCGTGGGACGTCTGCAAAACGTTGGAAGTCCCCGACCGAACCTGTGGCGGTTGTGGCTTCCCGGCAGGACCCTCGACGGTCAAGTTTAGTTTTCGAGCCAACAGTAAGTCGGAGTGCTCGGAATGAGTTCCGGAGCTTTTAGAGATGTGGAAGAGAGCTTAGAGAGTGCAAGAAGTCCAGAGAGCTAGCCTTAGCGGTCGGGGAGGGTCCCTTTATATAGTGGAGCTTTGATGGGTGGTGTGGTGAGGATACTGGGTTGGTGATGCCGCAGCGGCTGGGTCGCGCTCGAGGTTCGGCGGAGTTCAGGTCCACTGGTGCCTAAGTGTGCGGTGGAATTGAGGGTGAAACAGCCATCGCCAGCCCTGGCAGTGGGCCGCTATCACCCGCTCGCGGCGGACTGACCGATGGTGCGACGGACTGACTGATGGGAGATGAGGGTTGAAGGCCTTCGTTCGTGTGCCCATTGCGGAGGAAGTTCGGCGCTCCGCCTGAAGAGGAACGATGGAGGGAGTTCGGCTCCCATAGGCGTGGTCCCGGCAAGAGGTATGCAAGGGCTAAAGGCTTCATCCGCAGAAGGGTTCGGCTGCTGAGAAGCCGAAGCTCGGCCGTCCGGGGTTTCGGCCGGCGCGTTGGGCTTGTGGCTGAGGCTTGGACACTTGAGAAGTTCGGTAGGAGCTCGGTCGGCCGAAGTTTTGATAGGGCGACCGCTGAGGAGTTCGGCCCAGTGACGACTAGCTGAGGTAGTTCGGAGCTCCTATGAAGTGACGACTGGCTGAGGAGTTCGGCCAGCTGAGAGGACTTATTGAAGCTCGCCCGCTTGGAGTCAGGTCCCGAAGAAGTTCGGCCGCTGGGGTCCCTCGAGAGAGTTTCGGGCTTCTAGGTAGTTTCGGCCCGGAACCTTTGGCGCAGGGGAGTGTCGGTCCCTCTAGGCAGTTTTCGGCCTCGGACCCTTGGCGCAGGGGAGTTCGGAGCCTCTAGGCAGTTTTCGGCCGCGGACTTGGCGCAGGGGAGTTCGGCCTCTAGGCAGTTCGCGCCTGTGGTAGGTCGGCTCGGCCTGGCGCTATAGCTCTTCAGCGGCTACTGGTTACATTGGGCTGAGCGTCGGGCCGGGCTTCGGCAGGAAGCGGATTTCTATCCCAACCATTTAGTATGTTGGTTTTATGTACAGATTTCATATCTAATCGCAAAAGAACTCACATTTAAATTCGCTATAAAAAGAATACCTTATCAAATACCTAAAAGAAATCAATCCATAATTCTATGGTACTCTAAGAATTCATCACAATCGATTTAATTGATATTCAGATGCAGACTGTTGCTGGATGTATAATTAGATAGAAAAGCACTAGTGAAACTTGCTATTTTACGAGTTAACTTGAAATCTCTTGATTTGCAAGAAAGCAAAAATTCGGTGCTATTATCTTATGGCCAAGGTCGAATAACATTGCAGTCGAAAGTTGGCTATACATAAATCTTAGGATAAGCAACACTTGAAACTGTGGCATCAAAAACTAAACAAAACATCTCATAAGAGTCATAATATAAGTGCCATAAATCTAACTAAGATCCAATCCAACACTCAAAGGGTTAAAATATACTTAATAGACATCTTTTATAAGAAGCATTGTTCAAAATAATAACATAGATTCTTTGTAATTATATTTTGTTAACTACAAATAATCATTGGCTGATATTTTTACTAAGGCCTTAGTGAAGATAAAATTTTATAAAATTAGAGAGAATTGAAATTCTAGATTCTTTTGTTTAAATAATTCTTCTTATGATCTCCAACTTATCCCTGACTAATAATTTTTTGATCAAATCCTGAAGACTTAATTCATTGCTTTAAAGTTAAAAAATTATCCTTCTTCCTATTTTTTTTTTTGACTAAAGAAGAAAAAATTATTTTTTGAACTTAAATAAGAAAAATCATGGATAAATAATTGTACTTTATTATCCATGAATCTTATTGTGAGCATTCTAATGATTTTGATCATTCTGATTCCCATTATAAGCAACTAATTTTATATTTTTACATATTTGATCAATAGTTATTATTTTGTTTAAAAAAAATAATTATTAATCAAAAATTAATTTTTGAATCTTAAAAGAAGATTAATTGATGAATTATTCATCGCCATGTTGATTGATTAATTTAAAAAATAAATTAAAAAAGTCTCTTTTTTAAGTCTTTAATATTAGATTCAAGCAAAATATTTTAGAAAAAGATAATTAAAATCAAAATATTCAAAGAAGAACTTTTAGTTTTTATTAATTGATATCAGATAGCAATGACAATCTATCTTATATTTAATTGATCTTAATATAATATATAGATAATAAAAAAGAAGAGATGATCCTAAAAAAATGAAATATATCTTATAATTTTGCTTTGAATGATCAATTTGAAAATCTTTTAATGCTTTGAAATGTCATCTCTCTTGAATTCTTTGAAGTTTTCCAAAAAAAATAATTTTATGTAATGCATTTATATATTCAAAAAGAGGAGGTGTGTTTTTAATTCAATGTTGTTATAATAGAATGTTAAAAAAATAGAGAAAAGATATTCATTCTAAATTTATTGTGTTCTTTTCAAAATGGGAAGAAAAGCTAAAAGGTTAAAATTTAATCCATAATAATATGGAAAAGAGGGAATGAAAATATTATGTGATGAATTTTCTAGTATTTAACTCTTAAAAATAAGGGGAAAGATGTTTTTTTGTTAAAATATTATCTAGTTAGCCTTGAGACTGAATTTTTCTAAATAATTTGGTTAAGGATAAAAACTTTGAAATTTTTAATGATTCCTTTTAACTTAAGCTTCATGTGACTATTTAGTTTAAATTTAAGTTAATTTAATTATCAAATTATTTTTTGATAACTTATTGAAGTCAAAACTAATTGAAAGTATATTCTCACTCTAAAAATTAAATTTGAACCTATACTTTTAATTTTGAACTCATTGTAAAATATGAATAATAGCATACAGAATTTTTAATGTGCCTTAGAAAATCTTTGTAAAATCATTTTTGCTCTGATTACTTCTATTTTATTTTGCTGCGATATATTTCTGATATATGTCTTTTTTAGAGGTATAATTGACTTAAAAATTTAATTTAAGAGAAGAATGAATATGAATTAAATGTTGTCTTGATTTCACTATTCAAAATCTTTTGAAAAGCTCTAATCCTCTTAAAGTTTAAACATGCATACTTGAAAATCTGTTCAAAGAATCATATTCATCAAAAAAGGAAGAGGCCTTTGATATTTAATTTTAAAGCCTAATTTTTTGTAAAGGAAAATATATAAATGTAATAACTTTTCTAAAAGGTGCCAATGATATTTGATTTGATTTAATTTTTTTAAATTGTATGAATTCAATTTTTTTAAATTTGATACATTTGTTATTTGACACATCCATCACATCTCTGATTTCTTATCTGATCAGATGCCTTCAAGTCATGATCCTACTAGATTTTTAGCTTTAGTTCAATCTTTGTATTAAGGTTTGATCATATATCTTAGTTATTTCTATGATTGTTGAGCATATCATATTTGGGTTTATTTTTTTTTTTTGGAATCAAACTATGGCAATTGATACTATGAGCTGTTTGGTCATTGGATAGTTTATCTATAAAGATTTTTGTATTTTTGATGGCCTAATTCTCATGAATACTTTTGAAAAACCTTTATATTTTGTATATTTAGCACTTATATATTTTGAATGCTTGATGTTATGATAATCATTTAGATATAAAATGTGATATGGTCATTTGAATGATGTGAAATAAATTTTTTATGAATTGGCAAATTTTCATTACGATCATTAATTTGTAAATTGAAAGTTTTGTTAAAAAACTCTTTTCTAGATAAAAAAATATATGGAATAAACTTGAGAAGGAGCGCTTTTTTTATTTTTTGAATTTTAAAATTCTTTAACATCTTACTGTGATGTCAAAAGGAAGAGTAGAGTAATACAAAATTAGGCTATATTACCAAATTGAAAATAAAATTGATAAAAAGAAATAAAATAGAAGTAAAATGACAAAAAAGAATAAGTAAGTCAAACACTTTTGCAAATCATTTAAATGTCTGACTATAAGTAATCATCAAATTGCTCTTGAAATTGCATAGTTGTTCCAAATAATTGAATGTAATATCCTAGTAATATGATGTAGTCATGTTTCTTTCAAAATTTTTGAAACCGCTTCAATCAATGCCTTTCACTATGGCTTTATTTTTTGCTTATGCTCCAAAATATTTTTTCATCATAAATAAGGAAGGAGATTGTTGCTCCAAGAATTGATTTTGATGATTACAAAGTATTTGGAGGGATTTAACTAATGATTTGGCTTGTAAATAAAGACTTTTTTATATTTTTAAAGAGCAAATCAATAATTTATCAAGTTTTGATCTGAGAGCCTTAAAGAGCATAGTATAGAAGAATTTCTAATCCTTTAGAGCAGTTTCCATGATTTTTGGATGCTTATTTTGGGACATAAAATCAAATTTAGAAGTGAAAGCATCTGACCCTAGATCGTCCCCTGCTAAAAAGGGCCTATTTGCATTGCTGGTCTCTATCCAAGGGTCTGAATTCCAGGTGCGCACCTCGCTATTCCGAAGGCTAAAATATAGAATGGCTATTTTTCTAAATTTTATCTCAGAGGTCGACCCCTGTGCCATCAGTCGATCCTGCCACAAAAATTTTTCTGCAACGACTATTTTTTTCTTATTTTATCAAGTTTTAATGGTTTTTTTTAATATCTCTAATGGCTACAAATTTTGCCCCAAGATTCTCTCCTCCATTATGAAGATTTAAAAGGCTCTTAAATAAAAAAAAAATATAAGGATTGGTGTGATTCAATTTCAACCCTAAGCAAAAGTCATCTTCAAGCAAAGAAGCCTTCATTTCAAGTTCACCTACCTCTCAAGAGCTCTTTCAAATCTCCAACAATCTTGAGAAAAATCAGAAAAGCTTCCTCCATATTATAAAAAGTATCTTAAGAGATTTTATTTGCTCACAAGGAAGCTAAAACTTGTATTTGATTGTTATGTAAATTTTTACTTTTGCTTTACTAATTTTGATTCCAAGTTTTTGGGGGGTTCCAAAACTTGAAAAGGTTGATTCCTAACCTTGAATAAGATTGTATTGGACTATCTGTATTTCGAAAATTAAGTGTTTCTAGCTTTGGAATAGCTAGGGTTGAGTTTTCAATGGTGTATTCATTTGAAATAACGGTTAGGTGATTTTATTCTCACCATCACGACCACGGCCACGACACGGAGGGATGCATCAGCTCCGAGATGAAGTTGAGGAGCTCGTCAGAACGGGTCGGCTGGTAATTCCTCGGTCCGGAAAGAAAAAAGATCGCTAAGGCGCTGCCGTAGCCAGAGACTGCAAGAAGTCGGCCACCTTACGGCGTCGTTCACATTGCCCCTGGGAGATCTCGGCATCGGCGATTCGCCGTCTCCCAGCAAACAAGGCTTGCACAAATTGAGGAGTTCAGCATGAGGAGGTCGTCCACCCCGGAACTTATTGCCGAGAGATGCGGAGGAACAACGTTATCACGATCTGAAATATAGAATTTGGGATGCGCTACTAGTAACTCCTTTCAATAAAATTTCTTTTTCGATAATATTATTCCTGGATGCGAAAACCATGTAGTGACAGGGAAAAAGCGACCAACCTCGGCTAGAGATAAGATCTCTCCCGAGCGACCGTTGACAACCTCGGCTAGAGATAAGATCTCTCCCGAGCGACCGTAGACAACCTCGGTTAGGAACAGGAGGAGAACCTCGTCCTAACACGAGCACCAACCTCGGCCGCAGGAGATAAGATCTCCCCCGAGGGAAGCTCGGCTACAGGAGATAAGATCTCCCCCGAGCGCGCACTTCACTTCGGCTGCAGGAGATAAGATCTCCCCCGAGGGAAGCTCGGCCGTAGGAGATAAGATCTCCCCCGACTTCACTTCGGCTGCAGGAGATAAGATCTCCCCCGAGGGAAGCTCGGCTACAGGAGATAAGATCTCCCCCGAGCGCGCACTTCACTTCGGCTGCAGGAGATAAGATCTCCCCCGAGGGAAGCTCGGCCGTAGGAGATAAGATCTCCCCCGAGCGCGCACTTCAACCTCGGCTAGAGATAAGATCTCTCCCGAGCGACCGTCGACAACCTCGGCTAGAGATAAGATCTCTCCCGAGCGACCGGAACAACCTCGGTTAGGAACAGGAGGAGAACCTCGTCCTAACACGAGCACCAACCTCGGCTAGAGATAAGATCTCTCCCGAGCGACCGTTGACAACCTCGGCTAGAGATAAGATCTCTCCCGAGCGACCGAAACAACCTCGGTTAGGAACAGGAGGAGAACCTCGTCCTAACACGAGCACCAACCTCGGCCGCAGGAGATAAGATCTCCCCCGAGGGAAGCTCGGCTACAGGAGATAAGATCTCCCCCGAGCGCGCACTTCACTTCGGCTGCAGGAGATAAGATCTCCCCCGAGGGAAGCTCGGCCGTAGGAGATAAGATCTCCCCCGAGCGCGCACTTCAACCTCGGCTAGGAGATAAGATCTCTCCCGAGCGACCGGAACAGCCTCGGTTAGGAACAGGAGGAGAACCTCGTCCCGACGAGCACCAACCTCGGCCGCAGGAGATAAGATCTCCCCCGAGGGAAGCTCGGCTACAGGAGATAAGATCTCCCCCGAGCGCGCACTTCACTTCGGCTGCAGGAGATAAGATCTCCCCCGAGGGAAGCTCGGCCGTAGAGATAAGATCTCCCCCGAACTCGGCCGTAGGAGATAAGATCTCCCCCGAGCGCGCACTTCAACCTCGGCTAGAGATAAGATCTCTCCCGAGCGACCGTCGACAACCTCGGCTAGAGATAAGATCTCTCCCGAGCGACCGGAACAACCTCGGTTAGGAACAGGAGGAGAACCTCGTCCTAACACGAGCACCAACCTCGGCTAGAGATAAGATCTCTCCCGAGCGACCGTTGACAACCTCGGCTAGAGATAGATCTCTCCCGAGCGACAGGAGGAACAGAGGAGAACCTCGTCCTAACACGAGCACCAACCTCGGCCGCAGGAGATAAGATCTCCCCCGAGGGAAGCTCGGCTACAGGAGATAAGATCTCCCCCGAGCGCGCACTTCACTTCGGCTGCAGGAGATAAGATCTCCCCCGAGGGAAGCTCGGCCGTAGGAGATAAGATCTCCCCCGAGCGCGCACTTCAACCTCGGCTAGGAGATAAGATCTCCCCCGAGGGAAGCTCGGCTACAGGAGATAAGATCTCCCCCGAGCGCGCACTTCAACCTCGGCCGCAGGAGATAAGATCTCCCCCGAGGGAAGCTCGGCTACAGGAGATAAGATCTCCCCCGAGCGCGCACTTCACTTCGGCTGCAGGAGATAAGATCTCCCCCGAGGGAAGCTCGGCCGTAGGAGATAAGATCTCCCCCGAGCGCGCACTTCAACCTCGGCTAGAGATAAGATCTCTCCCGAGCGACCGTTGACAACCTCGGCTAGAGATAAGATCTCTCCCGAGCGACCGAACAACCTCGGTTAGGAACAGGAGGAGAACCTCGTCCTAACACGAGCACCAACCTCGGCTAGAGATAAGATCTCTCCCGAGCGACCGTTGACAACCTCGGCTAGAGATAAGATCTCTCCCGAGCGACCGAAACAACCTCGGTTAGGAACAGGAGGAGAACCTCGTCCTAACACGAGCACCAACCTCGGCTAGAGATAAGATCTCTCCCGAGCGACCGTTGACAACCTCGGCTAGAGATAAGATCTCTCCCGAGCGACCGAAACAACCTCGGTTAGGAACAGGAGGAGAACCTCGTCCTAACACGAGCACCAACCTCGGCTAGAGATAAGATCTCTCCCGAGCGACCGGAACAACCTCGGTTAGGAACAGGAGGAACCTCATCCTAACACGAGCAACCTCGGCTAGAGATAAGATCTCTCCCGAGCGACCGTTGACAACCTCGGCTAGAGATAAGATCTCTCCCGAGCGACCGAAACAACCTCGGTTAGGAACAGGAGGAGAACCTCGTCCTAACACGAGCACCAACCTCGGCTAGAGATAAGATCTCTCCCGAGCGACCGTTGACAACCTCGGCTAGAGATAAGATCTCTCCCGAGCGACCGAAACAACCTCGGTTAGGAACAGGAGGAGAACCTCGTCCTAACACGAGCACCAACCTCGGCCGCAGGAGATAAGATCTCCCCCGAGGGAAGCTCGGCTACAGGAGATAAGATCTCCCCCGAGCGCGCACTTCACTTCGGCTGCAGGCTAGATAAGATCTCCCCCGAGCGCGCACTTCACTTCGGCTGCAGAGATAAGATCTCCCCCGAGGGAAGCTCGGCCGTAGGAGATAAGATCTCCCCCGAGCGCGCACTTCAACCTCGGCTGCAAGATAGGAGGTCTCCCTCGAGTCGACTTCAACTGATGAAGATAATGTCGCCCCCGAGGAGCTCAAATCCGACCTCGACCGAAGGAGGCGAGTTTTACTTCGGCTTCAACATCAGCTTCATCGACTTTAGCTGGAAACGAGTTCCATTTCAACTCCAAACATCGACTGAAGATGAGGTCTCCCCCAAGCCTCAGCCTCAACTTCAGCGTCAATGGCTGGAGATGAGACCTCCCCCGAGCTTCAGCTGCAACAAATGCGGAGCCTGGAAGAAGACTTCGGCAGTCGCCTGTTTTGGTACTCCCTTCCTTCAATTTTTGAACTCGGGAGTGGGGGGGGCTACTGTTGGGGATAAATCCCGCTCCTGCCGAAGCCCGGCCCGACGCTCAGCCCAATGTAACCAGTAGCCGCTGAAGAGCTATAGCGCCAGGCGCCAGGCCGAGCCCCTACCACGGCCGAACTGCCTAGAGGCCGAACTCCCCTGCGCCAAGGTCCGGGCCGAACTGCCTAGAGGCCGAACTCCCCTGCGCCAAGGTCCGGGCCGAACTGCCTAGAGGCCGAACTTCCCCTGCGCCAAGGTCCGGGCCGAACTACCTAGAAGCCGAACTCTCTCGGACCCCACGGCCGAACTTCTTCGGGCCGACTCCAAGCGGCCGAGCTTCAATGAAGTCCTCTCAGCGGCCGAACTCCTCAGCAGTCGTCACTTAGGAGCCCGAACTCCTCAGCAGTCGTCACTGGGCCGAACTCCTCAGCGGTCGCCCTCATCAAACTTCGGCCGACCGAGCTCCTACCGAACTCTCAAGTGTCCAAGCCTCAGCCCAAGCCCAACAGCCGGCCGAACCCCGGACGGCCGAGCTTCGGCTTCTCAGCAGCCGAACCCTTCTGCGGACGAGCCTTAGCTGCATACCTCTTGCCGGACGCCTATGGGAGCCGAACTCCCTCCTATCTTCCTCTTCAGGAGCCCGAACTCCTCCGAAATGGGCACACGACGAAGGCCTTCAACCCTTCATCCATCAGTCAGTCCGCCGCACCATCGGTCAGTCCGCCGCGGGCGATAGCGACCCACTGCCAGGCGGCGATGGCTGTCACCCTCAATCCGCCGCACACGGCACCAGTGGGACTGACTCCGCCGAACCTCGAGCGGCCCACCAGCACGCGGCTGCAGTTGTCACCATCAAGCTCCACTATATAAAGGACCCTCCCGACACGCTAAGGCTGAGCTCTCTGGACTCTTGACTCTCTAAGCTCTCCTCCACATCTCTAAGCTCCGGAACTCATTCCGAGCACTCCATTACTGTTGGTCGGAAACTAACTTGACCGTCGGAGGGTCCTGCCGGAGCCACCACCCCACCGGTTCCGATCGGGACTTCGTTTTGCAGGTCCCCGGCGGCGCCCAACGGCCTCGAGTGCGGCGACCTCCGGCGGCGACGGATTTCTGCACCAACACTAAACATTATATCTGGTCTACTAGTAGTTAAATATAATAAAAAATCAATCATACCTCTATAAAGTTTTTGATCAACATTTTTACCTCCTTCATCCTTGTCAAGCTTACATGATGGACTCATGGAGGTACCAATTGCTTTGGAGCTCTCCATCCTAAATTTCTTAAGTAGTTCTCTTATGTACTTGCTTTGAGTGATAGAGATTCCTTCTTTTGTTTATTTGATTTGAAGTTCGAGAAAGAATGTTAGTTCATCTATCATGCTCATCTTGAACTCCCCCTGCATGAGCTTAGCAAAATCTTGACATAAAGTTTCATTAGTAGATCCAAATATAATGTTATCAACATATATTTGTATTACTAAAATATCATCATGATCTCTTTTAATGAAAAGAGTTGTATCTATATTTCCTCTTGAAAATCCATTATTAAGCAAGAATTTACTAATCCATTACTAAGCAAGAATTTACTTAGTCTTTCATACCAAGCCCTAGGTGCTTGTTTTAAACCATATAATGCTTTGTTTAATCTAAAAAAAGCATGATTTTTAAAATCGAGAGGTTGTTCTACATATATTTTTTTGATAATATATCCATTTAGAAAAGCACTTTTAACATCCATTTGAAATAGCTTAAAATTCATAAAGCATGCATAAGCAAGTAAAAGTCTAATTGCTTCTAGTCTAGCAACATGTGCAAAGATTTCATCAAAATTAATTTTTTTTCTTGATTATAATCCTTTATAACTAATCTTGCTTTATTCCTAATTATATTTTTATTTTCATCTAATTTATTTCTATATACCCATTTTGTACCAATTATTGGATAATTTTTAGGTCTTGATACTAAAGTCCATACATTATTTTTTTTGAATTGATTAAGTTCCTCTTGCATTGCATTTATCTAATTATAATCTTTTTCGGCTTCATTAATCGTTTTGGGTTCAAAATGAGAAATAAATGCAAAATGATTGTATGCATCTCTAAGTGAAGAGCGAATTCTTACCCCATGTGTAGGATCACCAATAATTAGTTCTTTGGGATGATTGTAAATATACCTCCATTCTTTTGGAAGATCATTTATACCTTGAGGTTGTTCTTATTGTCCTTCACCCTCAATTTCTTCCTTGTCTTCATGATTCTCTTCATTTTGAATTATTGAATCCTTTAGGGTGATCTCCTTCAATCCTTCTATAAGAGGATCTGCATCATCAATACCTTTACTTTTTCTTAATGAAAGATCATTAGTCTCATCAAAAATATGTATTGACTCCTCTACTACTAAGGTTCTTTTGTTATAAACTCTAAAAGCTTTACTAGAAGAGGAGTAACCAAGAAAAATAGTTTTATCAAATTTTGCATCAAATTTACCTAGTATTTCTTTACCATTGTTCAAAACAAAACATCGACAACCAAAAACATGAAAATATATAATGTTAGATTTTCTTCCTTCTCAAAGCTCATAAGATGTTTTCTTTAAAATTGATCTAATTAGGGCATGATTTAAGATGTAACATACTATGTTAATTGCTTTCGCGCAAAAGTATCTTGGAATGTTGCTTTCACATAGTATAGTATAGGCCATTTCTTTTAGAGTTCTATTTTTTTTTCTACTACTCCATTTTGTTGGATATCCTAGGTGCTAAAAAATTATGGCTAATTCCTTTTTCATCACAAAATTTTTCAAAATCTTAATTTGCAAATTTGATTCCATGATCACTTCGAATGCTTTGAATTGAAAATTCTTTTTCATTTATAATTTTTTAATAAAAAATTATAAAAACATGAAAAATTTCATCTTTGTGTGCCAAAAAGAAAATTCATGTAAAATATGAGTAGTCATCGATGGTTATAAAACCATAACGTTTTCCACCTAAGCTTGTTATTCTTGTAGGACCAAATAAATCCATGTGCAAAAATTTCAATAGCCTAGAAGTTGAAATAATATTCTTAGATTTGAATGAAACTCTTGTTTATTTACCTAGTTGGCATGCATCATAAATTTTATCTTTTTTAAAGCTTAATTTTGGTAAACCGGTAACTAATTTCTTTTTGATAAGCTTTGAAAGTGAATGCATACTAATGTGTGCAAGCCTATAATGCCAAAGTCAATTAGTTTCATTAATTTTGATATTCATAGCTACTAAACATTGCATGTTTATTATAGAAAGATCATTCAAATCTACCATATAAATATTACTATGCCTATGACCAATAAACTTAATGTCATCATCATTGGAACTAGTTACAATGCACAATGAAGATTCAAAAATAACATTGTAACCCTTATCACAAAGTTGACTAATACTTAAGAGATTGTATTTTAAACCATCTACTAATAAAATATTTTTAATATACTTGGAGGGAGTGATACCGACATTACCTATACCAATGATCTTTCGTTTGCCATTGTCTCCAAATGTGATCATCCCTCCATTTTTAGCATCAAGCATGATGAATTGGGACTCATCACCGATCATGTGTCTTAAGCATCCGCTATCAAGCTACCATCTTCGATTTTCTCCTATGGATGCAAGACACACCTACATGCAAAATCAAGTTCTTACTTTAGGTACCCAAGTTTTCTTGGGTCCTTTAAGGTTAGTCACAATGGTTCCTTTTGGAACCCATATTTTCTTTACATTTAAATTATTAGAGAAGCATGTATAAGATTTGTGTCCTAGTTTACCATATTTAAAGTAAGTAACATTTAAAAATTTGTTGCTTTATGAATTTATAAAAATATTTTTTAAAAATTTTTATTTTCTTAGGGGGTTATAGCCTAGACCGGCCTTATCACAAATGACCTTTCGATTTTTAAAAATCATATGAAGTTTATTTAAACTCAAAATAAATTTTTCAACTATCAATTTTAAATTATCAATTTTATTTTTTAAATTTAGATTCTCTTGAGTTAAGACTAGTTTTTCACTTATGATAGTTTTATTTTCTTTTAGGAATATTTGATTTTTTTAATTTTAGTTCTTTGTTTTTAGTTTCTAACTTCTTTAAATCATCTACTAAATCATAGAAGGTTTTTTGAAGTTCTTCGAATGTAAATTCATTTGAGATTTCACCACTTACCTCATTCTCATGTACCATAAGGCACAGGTTGGCTTGTTCATGAGCTTCTTTCTTTTCGAAGCTTGAGTCGTCACTATCACTCCATGTTGCCTCCATAGCTTTTTTCTTATATTTTTTGAAAACTTTTTTAAGTTGATGACATTCAGACCTAAAATATCTCGACTTCTTACATTCATATCAAATAAGGGGCTGCTCCCTATCCTTTTCCTTGCTATGCTTTCCTTTGGTAGGTAGCCTCTTCCTCATCCTTTGTTTTCTCTTCAAAAATCTCTTGAACTTTCTTTTGATGAGGGCTATTTCTTCATCTTGCTCTTCATCTTTCATTTCATCGGATTCCTCATCTTGTTAAGTAGTGGATTTAAGGGCTATTATCTTTTTTTTTGACATTTTCTTCTTGATGTTATTTCATGCTTAGCTCATGTGTCATTAGTGATCCTAGAAGCTCCTCCAAGGATAAAACATTCAGATCTTTGGCTTCTTAGATTGCAGTCACTTTGGTCTTCCATGTCTTTGGCAAAGATCTAAGAATCTTCCTCATAAGATCACTATTAGAATAAGACTTATCATGACTTTTAAGATAATTTATAATATTCATAAATCTAGTAAACATTATAGTTCTTGACTCATCATGCTCCATTTTGAAAAGTTCATATTTGTGCATAAGCATGTTAATTTTTGACTTCTTAGCTTGATTAGTGCCTTCATAAGTTACTTCTAACATATCCCATATTTCCTTAGCCGACATGCATGTTGAAATACGATTAAATTCATTAGCATCTAGAGCACAATATAAAATATTCATGGCTCTTGCATTGAGTTGAGCCATTTTCTTATCAATCTCATCCCATTCCTTTTCGGATTTAATTGATTCCTCACCATCAATTATCTTAGTGGATGCGTGTGGTCCATTAACTATGATACTTCACATATCATAATCAAGTGCTTGTATGAAAATTCTCATCTGAGCTTTTTAATAGGTATAGTTTATCCTATTAAAAAATGGAGGATGGTTTATGAATTGCCCCTCAGCTAGAGAAATACTAACTTGGGTTGTCATAGATCTTTGGCTCTTTAATGGTTAAATCAAAGTAGGGCTAGAGCACCAGGCTCTGATACCACTTATTGTCCAGTTATGCAATCCAAGAGGGGGGTGAATTAGGTTTTTAAAATTTTAAAGCTAATTTAAAGATATCAAGATTGAACGATGATATGCAAGACGTGTGTATGAAGTGATTTAGGTTAGAAAAAAATATAAAAGATTAGAGAGCAAGAATTTAACAAACTAAGAAAAGAAAGATAGCAAGCACACCACAAACAAGCAAGATTTATAGTGGTTTGGTGCTTTTCTTGTACCTACATCCACTTCCCAAGCTTTTACTTAGAAATTAAAATTCACTAACCATATTCAAACTGAATACATCGTTGGAAACCTCCAATCCTAGCTATTCCAAGCTAGAACACATATTTTTTGTGTACAAACCAATCCAATACAATTCTATTCAAGGTTAGGATCAACCTTTCCAAGTTTTGGAATCCTCCAAAACTTGAATCAAAATAGTAAAGCAGAGTAAAAGATTTAATGACAATCAAATACAAGTTTAGCTTCCTTTATGAGAAAATAAAATCTTAAGAATGCTTTTCATAATAATGGAGAAAGCTTCTCTCATTTTTCTCAAGATTGTTGAAGATTTGAAAGAGCTCTTGAGAGGTAGGTGAACTTGAAATGAAGGCTTCTTTGCTTGAAGATAATTTTTGCTTATGACTGAAATTGAATCACACCAATCTCTTGTATTTTTCTCTATTTAAAGCCTTTTAAATCTTCAATAGGTGGAGGAGAGAATCCTAGGCAAGATTTATAACTGTTGAAAATATTAAAGAAATCATTAAAATCTATCAAAATAAGAAAAAAATAGCCATTGCAGAAAAATTTCTATTACAGGGGTCGACTCATGGGGGGTCTACTCATGGCACCGGGGTCAACCTCGAGATCGACCTCTGAGATAAAATTTAGAAAAATAGTCGTTCTGTATTTTTAGCCTTTGGAATAGCAGAGGTCGACCTTGGGGTCGATCCTTGGCATAAAGACAGCATGCCAAATAGCCCTTTTCAATAAGGGACAACCTAGGGGTCGATCCTTTCACTTCAAACTTGATTTTCTTCCAAAATAAGCATCCAAAAATCATGGGACTGTCTCCAAAGGATTAGAAATTTTCTATATTTGCTCTTGAGGCTCTCAGATCAAAACTTGATAAAATTATGATTTTGCTCCTGAAATACAAAAAGTCTTTTTCCAAGTTAAATTCATTAGTAATCCCCTCAAATGCTTTGTAATCATCAAAATCAATTCTTGGAGCAACAACTTTCAAGAGGTCTCTTATTTCATTCACTCATTTCATTTTTTCGATACCTCTCCTCCAAACTCTCCCAAACTCCCATTCCCTCAAAACCTTCTGAATCACATTTTCTTTGCCTATCCTGTCCAAATCTGAGACTTCAATGGCTCTAAAGAAGAGAACCCTCGCTGCACAAAGATAGTCTGTCACTCCTTCGATCGAAGCTAGGGCTAAGCAGCAGTGGAACATGGCCCAAGCATCTCCATCTGCCACTTCTTCTCGTGCTTATCTCTTCATCGCCATAATGATAGTTCCAATAGGTAGGAATGTTGACATTCGATACCTAGATGGGAAACACTTCCATATTGGGTCATGGATCTGGTAGCAAGGATGGGAGAAGCTATGTACTCTTGAGGTAAATATCTATCCGGACCTGATTAGAGAGTTCTTTGAGAACATTAGCTTTAAGCAAGCATCAAGTATAGAATCAGTTGTTAAAGGAGTGCATATTTCTTTAGACGAGAGGAAAATAGGGCAACTCTTGGAAGTACTTAGATCAGAGGCAAGCAATCTAAATTTGGTTGATAAAACTGAAGCTTCAAAGTGCATATTGAAAAGAAAAAATGTAGATGAAAATCAACAATTAGTCTCACATCATCTCTCAGCGAAAATGAGATTATTGCATTGCATTGTGAGTCATATAATTTTTTCAAAGCTAGGCAAACATGATTGGGTTGGGAAGAAAGAACTGGTTGTTATATTCTACTTGGTACTCGAAACTCCTATAAGCTTTCCATCTCTGATGCTTCAATAGCTGAAGGACACAACCAACAAAAGTAATGCCTGTTTGCTGTATGGAATATTTTTCACCTTAATCTTCAAGGATTTTAATGTCAATCTAAGTGGTGAAGATTTTAAGAAATTAGCACATACCGACTACATAAATGAGAAAACTTTGAATAGAATGAAATTTATGAAAAACGATGATAGATGGGTAAGAGCAAAAGAAGCTGATGCTAGGATTGAATCTGGAGAGCACAGATTTCCACCTCCACCCTCACCCATGGCTGCTAGACCGTCCTTCACCACACCAGGATCTCCACATACTCTACAAGGGCTGCCAAGTTAATTTACTTTACCTCCCTCTGCTTTTGATCAAGAAAATTTAATTGAAAGGGTTGTGGAGTAAGTGGTTGAGAAAGTATCTAAAAAATTCGTTGATATCCTCTCCAGTGTGCAACATCAACTGCTTGTGAGCATTGAGGAACAGAGGATCTCTTCTAAGGGACAAACAGATATGCTAAGTCAACAAGTCAGCAACTTATCTCAAAGACTTGAGATTTTGGAAAAGGAGCAACATGAGTCATCAACTCAGATTGAACGTCTTCTATTCGAGACTGCCAGAATTGCACAGAGACTAGAGGAGAACATCACCATTCAGTGCACCACGACTGAAGTCCTCATTCATCACTGTGGTAGATTATGGATCGACTTGGCAGTCTTGGTTCTTGGACTTCATCCACTTCTAGACCCTCACCATCTCCTAGACCTACACCTCACTTATCCTTTTCTAGACCTAAATCTTCCTCTGAACTAATTATACAGTTCTTCTCTGATGAGGAATAGGTCTAGTTTCTCCTATGTTTTTTGTTTGTTGCTAAGTATACTTTTGAGTATGTTGGTATGGATCCACTTTTTGTAAACCAATATACTTTTTTATCATTGTAATTTCAATCTCTTGCATTAGAATCAATCTTTTTTATTATATTCTTGCCTTCTTTCTCAATTATGATTATCTTAATTTTGTGATTTTGATACTAACAAAAAGGAGGAGAAAAATTAAGAAAAAAAGTATAAGGAAGAAATATGCAAATGTATAAATACAAAAAGAAAGAACATTATAAAATTCAAAAGAGCATACATTAAGGGAATGCTTTAGCACAAAATTAAGAGAAAAATTAAGAAAAAAAAGTTTAAGAAAGAAACATGCAAATGTATAAACACAAAAAGAAAGAACATTATAAAATTCAAAAGAGCATACATTAAGGGAGAGCTTTAGCACAAAAAATTTACATACTCTCATTCATTAATTCATGGTATACGTATTGTTTACACTCTTTTATGAATTGCTTAATATTTTGTCATCATCAAAAAGAAAAAGATTATTGACCCCCTAAGTGATTTTGATGATGACCAAATATTAAAATAAATGATTACTAATATATTTTATTTTAAGTATTCAAATATCAGAAGAAAAAGAGCTCTTTGACCAAAATAAGAATGACACGAAGCTCAATTAAAATAAAAATCAAATCCCCTTGTTTAGTGCAAAAAATCCCTCAAAATAGCCTTGGAGCAGTTTTCGAGAACTCTCGTGAGGACTGGCATGTCCAGATGAGCTTCTGGCATGATTTTAAGAGGTTTCGAGTGAATCTCGAGAGCTCTCGATCTCAGAAGATAGAAACACAGTTTCTGCGCCCTGAGAGTAAGAGGTCTTATGATTCCGACGAGACGTCTCGTTCAGAATCGAGAGCTCTCGATCTTAGGCGAGTAAATTTTTTTAGAAAGCTATTTTTGCGAGCGACTGAAGATGAGAGCTCTCTTGATCAAATTGAGAGATCTTGTATCCTAACAAGATATCTTAAGATAATCTGAGAGGTCTCGAGACACGACGATAACTTTTTGATGAGGCATTTTAGATCGGATTTTCTCGGCTCCAATGACTAGTTGCTGCTCTCCAATGATTGGATTTTACTTTTTTTGAACCTCAATCATCATCAAAAGAGAGAGAATGCACCAAATATAAAAGAAAGAAGATGTATTTTCGAAAGATCTAAGAAAAATGAGAGAAAGGAACGCACATCCTATTTTTCTACGAATACATAAATCTCCAATCAAACAGTTCTCTCAAGCATTGAAAAGCCCTCAAGTGAAATAACTCCAAGCATTCAAGGAGGCTTCCAACAAACTACAATGATAACCTTTCTACTCATTCAAAGGAGCATTTCTTGTTGTAAAATCTTTTTTCTTTTTTCGTGTACTTAGTTTCAGCAAAGGCTGGAACTTGGGTTTTAGGGTTTTTCTCCCTATTGTTTGTCTTGATTTATTTGTCTGATCCTTATAAGGATTATGGTTGGTGAATCTAAGAAAAAAATTAATTAAATTTTTGGATAGTGAGTCCGAAAAAACTATCCAGCTGTAATCTTGTGGGATTATAGTGAAATTTTCAAGAGTCTTACTTGGAATATGGATGTAGGTGCTGGAAGTGCACCGAACCACTATAAAATTTTTTTGTTTGTATGCATGCTACTGCTTCTGATTCACATAGGCT
Organism: Cocos nucifera; assembly: GCA_006176705.1. NCBI lineage: Eukaryota > Viridiplantae > Streptophyta > Magnoliopsida > Arecales > Arecaceae > Cocos > Cocos nucifera. The sequence goes on along the minus strand of QRFJ01004097.1, from coordinate 237,824 downwards.
TCAAACATAGGCTTCAAACATTTTTCATTGCACATATCTGCTTTAAATTTTTGAAAACCCAATTCACCCCCCTCTCTTTGGTTGTCTACCTGGGCAACAAGTAGGAGCTGGGTCATAGGAGTCGGCCACAGCTTCAACCCTTTATTGTCTCGATATCCTTTGGCATCCTCATAGGCCTCAATGTCCTAGACCTTGAGCCATGCACATGTGGAGAAGGTTGTGCAGAGGCTTTTGAGCTAACAACCTCAAAGCCTCCTGGATGCCATCTGCGATACGGTCGTGGAGCTTCTTCGAGATCCACAGCTGCACGACTAGCTGGGCTCATCATTTCAGCCATCAAATCAGATAATTATATTATTTAATTATTTAATTATTTTAAGTTTTTATTTTTAGAAGTTTCATATATTTAGGTTTTGAGTCTAGAAAGAGGATCTAAAGGCTAAAAATTCAATCTAACCATTCAATCGATAGGTCGGAGGTGTCTATAGCTCTGTATCATCGAATGAAATATGTAAAAATAATCTGTTTAAGAATCAGAAGAGTATATCAAAAGATATGCTTCCGTATCGAAACTTACTATATTATTTTATTTTTTCATTACAGGATGCTGGGACATCCATCTCTCATCCACCAGCTACTGGAGAAGAGCTGAAAGAGAAGAAGTTAGATGATGATGAGGATCAGATCTAATTTTTTTTTGATATATTATATTTTTTGATATTCCTTATAAAAAATATATAATTTTTTTTATTTTTAATATAATATAAATATTTTTTAATTTTTGATTATCATATTTTAATTATAACAGATATTAGAAATATAATTCATTATGATCAATTAAAATAGATTTTAAAAAAATATTACTATTAATTTTTTTAAAAAAATAAACTATTATTGTAGTATTAATGATGGCATTAGATATCAAATTATCATCACTAATATTTTTTTAAATATTTTTTATTTAATTTAAAAATTAAATAAAATTAGAGATGATATTAGCGATGAAAAAGTTCATCGATAATAATAATTAGCAACGACATTAGCAACGAATCTATCGTCGCTAATATTTATTTAAATTTTTTTAAAAAAAATATTTTAAAAAATAATTAGAGATGGAATAATTCTATCTCTAAAGCTGTCGCTAATTTTCTTATTAGGGATGATAATTTTTGTCATTGCTAATAGTGCTAATTAGCGACAAGAATTTTTTAGATTGGCTTTTATGATGGTATTAGTGATGGCGTCTTTATTAGCATCGGCTGAAGGACTATTAGCAATGGTATTTTATTGTTGTTAATAGTCTGAATTTTTATAGTATTCAAAGTGGCCATTGCAATAAATTATCCAAATTTCAAACCTTCAAGGCAGCTGTATTAAAGCAGCTGATGAAGGATAGGATTGATTTTTCTTCTCGTTGCTTGATGTTGATGAGAGAATCCTACCCTTGCTGTTGGTCTCGGCTATTGATAAAGTAAGCTATAAAGTTCTGGCTCAACTGGTCAAAAGAGTAGATGGTGCCCAATTTTAGGTCCAAATACCAGTACCACACCGCATCTTTCAAAGTTGATAGAAAAGCTTGGCATAGGATGGCGTCTGGTGCTCCATGGAAAAGCATCTTCATCTGAAAGGATTCCAAGTAATCAATTGGATCTGAGATCCCATCATAGCTCTCAAACTGGGAGAGCTTAAAGTTTAGTGGAATGGATTCCTGCATGATTTATGTAGTCAATGGCGGGTCGGTGCAAAAACCATCATTCCAAGCTAAGATCGAGTTGTAGAGCTTTGCAATCTGCTTATTCATTTCTTGCAACTTCTAATCAAAATCATTATTTCAATCATGAATCTTAAAGTACGGAGGCTTCATAGGGGATAGAGACTTCTTAGCAGTCAAATCATGCTCTAAGCAGGGATGCATAGATCCTTGCTTTTCTTTTCTGGAGCTCCCCAGTTGGCTTCGTCTGGTGGGTCTCACTTACTCCTGGTTTTGATGCTCCGACAATGGCTTCTCAAGGGGTGCCGATACTGAATTTTGCTGCATCACCTGCATGACTTCCATGAGGCTCCTTAACTATTGTACCAATAGGTTGAATTGATTCTCATCCACCACCACTGTCGGTTGGAGAGGCGGCAGTGCAGACGACTACATCAGAGCTAGATGATCGATCATTCTAGATCCGGCTGAGAGGCGGCGGTGATGGATCGTCGGAATAATGTTATCCTAGATGACATTTAGCTCGACTGGGTACTTCTTTAAGAATAAGGATCTAGAGTTCTTTTCTCTAGCACCAATTCTATTGGTGTAAAAATTGGATCGTCGTCGAAAATACTGGAGTGGATGCCTGAGATCTTGTCAATGAGACCTACAAAATAAAATCCTAGCCAGAGTGGGGTGGCTCCAGCGTGGACACTCCGATGATCAAGTCAGAAATCTAGCCAATAAGAATGGAGTACTCAAAAGTTAGATAATTAGAAGAAGATGTATCTGAATGGTCTTATTTATAAATGGAGCTGTAACAGATTGATAATGACTGCTGTAACTAATTATCAGTGAGCTCTTCAGGCCATTATAATTCTATTATGGAGAATAAGTAGGCAATCGTAACCACTTGATAGCGGTCAGCTATAATCTAGTTATGGTGTGGATGAAAAATATCTGCTCCCATTACTGATATTCGGAGGTCGGAGGTTATCGAGCTTAACAGCTGGTTACATAGGTTGTAGTTGTACTATAGAATCTGAGATCGAATAGGCTCAGTTTGGAAATAGTTACTTGAGCTGGACTTGTGCTTTAGACCTTTCGGTCGGACGAGCATCGAGTCTCCCGGTAGGAACTGCGGTAGGATCACTTTAACTGATTTGAAGAAGGTTAGTTGGTAGTTCAACCACGTTCGAGATCGATCCTAATGGGAATCGCTACTTCAAAATTACTATTGTCAAGCTTGAACTAAAGGTCGCTACTTCAGAGTCGGAAAGCTCGATGGATGCTAGAAATTGGACATCAGTGAAAGGTCACTGCCATTTGAGGATAAACTATCATCAGGCTTAGACTGAAGGTCGGAATGCACTGAGCTTGGAGGTAAGCCTTTTAGTATCAATTAGAACTCGGAGACTAGCTAGGCTATATTTCGAACTGAATTGCATTATCGGATGGTGCCTTCAGAGGCTCGACGATATCCAGAGCCTACAAGGACTTTGGCGGGAGCCATTTTTTTCCCAACAATACCAAAGCTTGAAACAATCTTAACATTGTGAACCATTAGATCTAAAATCCAATGACCATGTATGTGTTTTGAGCCTACATTACTGGTTCTAGCTTGGCTTGTTTATCTTGGAATAGAGTCGAAATCAAGCTTTTCTCAAGCCAAGCGCAAATAGAACTTATTGTTCAAGTCATTTAACACCCCTACACGCAATAATTAGGTTAGAGAAAATTGTTTATCACTCCAAAACAGACATATATGTAATAACATAATTTGGAATTCGGATTCCCAATTTATAAGGTCAATTTGAAACATAATCTTTTTCGCTTGCATATGGTATGAAGTTCAAGAAATAGATCCAGATGTTTTGAGTACCTGAATTTCAAATTCCTAGGAAATCCATATTGTTATTCTACATTCTTAATCCTCTCTTTTGCATATACTAGTCAAAATCTAATGTTATTTGTTTCTCAAATTGTAATATACCTTGTTGACCTGAAAAATATAACTCAGTCATCTGCCAAGATGCTGCATGATCTGGTCCATAATTTGTGCAATAAAAAACCTCCACTAAGGATTAAAAAAAAAAAATGGTAGCCATCCTTTTTTTTTTTTTGTTTCACCGGGATGTTATTTATGCTACAACAATATTTGTAAGCAAAATACATGATGAACAGATGAGGAAGTAGAGATAAAGAACAGTAGTAGACTTGCGGCCCCCACCCCCCGCGCGCCAAAATGGGCTCATTTAAATGTGTTTAGCTAAATCTTTTATTTCAAATATGCAACGTTCATCCCATTTATGTGGGCTTTGAGAATCGAAGTTAAAGAACTATCTATAATCATCTTCCAGCATAGCATCAGATCATTGTAAAGACATACCAACACTCCAATTAAAGTAATTTTAGGCGAGAGACATCTGTCATAGAGCTTGAATTGTCAGAAGAAAACACAATTCTTTGGTAAGACAAAAACTCAGTCATCAGGCAATAAGCCCCCAAAATTCCCCTAAAACTTGCATTGGGGCAAAGTGCCAAAGCAGATCACGGTACCCCAAAATTCTTTAACAACTTTAGCAGCAGAGATCTCAAGCCCTCAGTTATTTGGTGACAAGCACCTTAAGCATGCACCAAAAAAACTCTCATCAAGAGGGTATTGCTATGAGGGGATACTGTAAAGGTAAATTCTCGGTAGATTGAACTGGACCATTTATCAAGCAGTCCAGCATTCAGAGGATATGCGCTCTGAAATAAACAACATTGATAACGTCTAAATGCCTTGCAGCAGTGGGTTTACCTTAATTATGCACACAAATCACATTTATTAAATCCCTTAACAAAAAAAATAATCTGAAAAATGAATTACTGGTGAAACAAAAAGCCGGTGAAAGACTATAAGCATGCATTTCCTTTAGAATCATCGGGGTGTCTTGGAACAAAACAGTTATGGGGCAAAAGGGTGCATTAGATCATAGAGATATCTTTTATCACATTTCAAAAAATCTATTCTGAAAGAAGAAAGATGACCAGGGCCATTTACAGTCTAAGCTATGCCTTTGGACTATGCACAGCTCCTTTGACCTTTATCCACCTTTTCCTATGCTTGTGATTTCTGGCGCTTTAGATACTGAAGAATAGGCTCCTTCACCTGCCAAGGCGAACTAAATAAATCCTGAAGTCTTCCATTCCACAGATGACTACTAGTTTCCAATTATTAGTCATTCACAGTTATAGTGATCAAGAGCATACCGTGCTGGCCTTCCTCAGCCGCTTGTCTTGGGTAGATTGGCAGTCATCACCACCACCAAAGGTCCTACGTTTGCCTCTCTCGCCATTCACACCGCTCTCTAGAGAAGCAATTGGCTAGAACAAAATGGTCTCATTCATCAGTGCTCATTTTTTAATAAAACGTTTATAACCAATAATATTACAATAATAATGCTGAAGAATCCATCTCATAAAGTGATAACAGAAGGATAAACACCTGAGCATTGCTTATGGGAGTGTTGCCTAGTTCCAGACCCTTCCTGTGAGCAGCCTGCCCACTCTGCATGGATCCACTCTGATATGGTTCAGATCGCCCTCGTGTGCGTGTGAGATCAGATCCAATGGAGTGGAGGCCACCATATGTCGACCCATCTTTCATAGTGTGCTCTAGTAGAAAAGAAGTTGGACGATATTGTCGTTTAAATGACTAAATCCATTATAGTAATGATTTCTGGAAGCTAGATCTACCAAGCCTACTTAATAACATAAAACTGGCCGTGAAATGTTATGGCTCCTTATAGATGATCCGTCACAGTAAAATTAGTGAATCATCAGAAATACCAGGATGGAATTCAGCAGCATTGAATTCAAAAGGTTGCCCATTGGTTTCAATCTCCTGCTCAAAGTGAAAGCAAGATATGAATCGATAAGGAGATAAATAGTAATAGGATATTGAATGCATCTTTAATTTTTCCACGAAGCATTCGTTGGAGTTGCAAGAATGATACATTACCATGGGTGTGCTCTCCAATATTTTCTTGACCTCAAGTAGTTTCTTGTTGCTGGACTCTGAGTGAATGACTTGTTTACCTGCAAATAATTTAGTTTTCATGATTGTCATGATACATTTAGCATCTTGGATGACAAGTTACTTGACTTCCAAGATCTCAGAATTTTTGTCAGAGACGCTACAGAACAACAAAAAATTTAAAATCAATTAAAAAAGCTAGCAGGTACCCAACACGATGTATGTTTACTAGATCTTCATTTACCTAAGTATTATTTTAGGCATTGGATCAAGTCGGTTGTCCAGTTCAAAGTGATCAAATAAGAATCCTAATATTTTATTATTCTACAGCTTTCTTTTGTGTAATAAAAACACAGTTAACTAAGGCCATTCAAGCAATTACTAGTGGATTAACTGATCCATAACACTGTCTACCTTGATTGACCTTTTTCATGTCAATTTATGGTCATCCAGAGAAACAGTGTATTGCAGTCCCTGTCCTCACGCTTATTTCAATTAAATGCACATGAAGAATCTAAGAACCACCCTCCTTTCAAGTTTCACACTCAAAAGCATTTCAACTGCTTACCCAACCTTCTGTTGCCTGATTTTTTGATATACCCATCCTGTGCCATCTTGTCTATCAATTTCCGGATGGTGCTCTGGTTGACTTGCCCATCTAGCATACTCTGAAGTTTTGCTACTGTGACATAATCCATGGGAAGAGCATAATATAGAGCCTGCAGCCAAGTTGGAGATATGTGATAAAAAATATTTTAGATAAGGGAGCTCAGAACCAGGTGCACTGAATGTATAAAAATGTCACAAATGAATGGTCACCTTCATGTACATGTAATCCTCATCAACTTTCTTGGGAGTTATCTCGGAGCGTGGGATGTCATTCATGTCAACCTCTTCTTTCACAGCACAGGTGGAGTTGATTTCCTGGTATCAAAGTATTCATTATTTTTTCAGGTACTCTGTGTGTTCGCGCGCGCGTGTGGGTGTGAGGGGAGGGGGTGCGCAAGGGAGGAGAAAGAAAGGGTGCTACTCATTCCAATGATGTTTACCTTGTTGATAGTGTAACTATCCTTTCCAGCTTTGGAAATTAGACCTTCTTTCACCAATCTCCCCACAATATCTGGAAGTGATCAGTGCATTAAGAATGTATGGTGGTCAATGAAGCATGAGAAACTACAGCATTTCAGCTTAGAATTGTCTTAATTTATGAAGTGTTCCTTCCATTACCTTCAGTTAGTGCCTGCAAATTATTCCCAATAAAAAGAGAATTAAATCATTGCTCATTACAAATCTTAGTAACAAGTGATGTATAATTTAACGGTATAATTTAACCACAACTATTTAACATTTGCACAAGCTGTAGAGAAAGCATGACTACAAATAGTCTGCTTAAATTAGTGGTTGAACAGTTAGTTCCTTCAACTTAAATGACTAAAGGTTAATTCATAAAGCAAGAATATGGTGATTGACACAACTATCATAATCTGCAGAATGATGACTGAATTGAATTCAAGCAAAAGAGAATCGATAATTACCACTGATATGTCTGCAAAATTTGAAAGAATGTCTGCAAGATCAACAGTGTTGACGTGTCTAGAATTTATCCATTCCCTCACTCGAGCTGTCTGTTCCTCTTCATGAGCAACATCTTGAGTTTCATCTGCAAGAACAAAGAGGGTTGGAATAAACAAATGGGATACTTACATTCATACAACATAACAGAATGGAGCAAATAACCGAAAAAGGGCAACAAGATATCATATGCAGATTATATCCTTCTTGAAACAATAAGAGGTTATGACTTATGAATATGAGACTAAAAGCAAACATATAATATCATTCCCTCGGAAACAAATTGTAACTTAAAGTGAACCTTTTTATGAGATGATAGTTTGAGGTAATATCTTTCAGAACTAAGTTACACTGACCGTCAGAAACCATGGCATTATCTTCACATGGATGTCTTTCACCTGTTGAGTGGACTAAGTGAGCTCAACCACAAGAGAGATTAAAGGTGAAACCAGAGAATTAAGAATAATTACCAATGGGAGCTACAATATACTGGTCTGCATCAGATGGATGGACCTGCGATAAATTCCATGACAACTTCTCAAATTACAATAATACAACGTCTGAACCATTTTAGATACAAGCAACAGCTTTTCTATGATTGAAGTTTTTCATTTCAGTAAAAGCAGTTTTGATCTTGAGTGCAAAGAAAATTATGGGTACTTATTCTAATTTTTATTGCATGATGATGAGATCTTTATAAACCATCTAGATGCTCACCATTAATTTGATTATGACTTTCTTCTTCCAAATTTAAGACAACTATAAACATTAAGCTAAAAGCCTAATCCCTGCCCCCATGGAATGGCACCCTAAGTTCTCTTCTATTTAATATAATCAATCATTATTTCCTTTGTCTTAAGGACAAATGGATTAGCTTACCTCACTGTCTGAAGAGGAAGAGTCGTCCTCCTGTACAGAATCATCTCCCAAGCTCACTTCCTCATCTTCAGGAAAATTACCATTTTCATCCTCACATGGGTCAAGAACACTCTTGACCTACAGAAGTCGGCATCACACCATAAACATTATATCCATAATGATAATTCTGTTTGTTTAGTCCTTTTCTCTGCCTCTCCCGTACCTTCAGTGCTAATACGAAGTGTTTGCTGTTGACATTGCCCACTTCCATTTTCAGTGGACTTTTAGTCCAGCTATTAGCAGCTTCATTTTCAGAGCAGCTTCTGAAAAATGGAGGTTCATAGTCCTCAGGCTGCGATATAACCAGGGAACTTAGTTTTCCCATTACTACTAGGATTGAACAGTGCAAGTTTAGCATCTTAGAAAATGTTCTTGAAGACAGTTACTGTAGCTGTATAAAGAATTGCAGATTGGTCGGAAGTAGATATTTGAATATTTATGCCTAAAGAAGATACTAACAGTAGCAACCAAAATTGAAGGCCAAGGCAGATATGAAACAAAATAAGATTTAAAAGTGATCAAAGTGGCACATAGAACACTTTAGTAGTTGATTGAATGTAAGTGCCATGAACAAAGATTTACTCAACCGATCAAGCAGAAACCTGTGGATCTTGATCGGCTAATTAAGCTCAAATAACTAAGAAGAGGCAAGGTGTATAGATTCTGGAATGCAATATAAGGCATACCGTGACATCATCATAATAAAGGAGCTTCATCAAAATGGTACGCTGAAACACAATATGATAGTTTCGTTTAGCTTACTGCTCCACGCAGAGTGATACTTCAGCTGAAATCTGTTAACCTTAAGCTGTACAATCTGACCATGGTTACCTCTTCTGGCATTTGGTCAAGAGTCCTCATAAGAGAAACCAGGGTCCGAACCATCTTACATGCAGAGCTCCTACAACGAAGAACAACACACATATATACATACATATATGAATTTACCAAACTAGGTAGACAAGATAGGATTCTAATCAAATACAAACAGAGGAATAATGCAGGGACAACAACATCAGCTTCTCCAAAAGAGTTTCTCCACAAATTTACCTCATTTGATCAGGGGTGACATCAGACTGGTTAGTTTTGAAGGTCGTACTTTTCTTTTTGCTTCCATTGCGACTCACATTCATGGATACTTCCTCATCATTCGAACTGGCATAGCTAAAGGAAACTGCAGGCATTTATCCATCCACATATTTGAGTATAGAATTCAGAGAGAGAGAGAGAGAGAGAGAGAGAGAGAGTAGGAAGAACAAGTTGGCGCCAGAATTTAAAATAAGCAGGTCCAGTTCCTGGAACCTTCTAAACACAGGATACCAACTTCATATAAATTCAACTGTAGCCATTCGATCTAGAATCAAACGGATGGTATCAAGGTCCCACTCCATAGGATCAGATCACAACCCGAAACGAGAAACTAGAGACTCACAAACGTATTCTTCGATCATCGGACCCTCTACATGTTCGCAGATACAGAAAAGAAGCGTCCTCAGGTACTTCTTCTGCAACGCGTCGTAGACCCCTGAATTCAAATCAATTTGAAGAAAGAAAACGAAATAAAAACGAATCACGTCAAAATTATAGTAAATTACGAAATCGAATAAAATTAGATTAAAATCCAACTACTAATGAAGGAGACTTAAGGTGCGCTGCATCGATCGATGTTACCTTTCTCCATCCAGTCGATCAATCTCCGAGACTCTGCATCCATGGGCATCAACTTCTTAATCTTCATCTCTGTGGCGTTATCACGACAAAGAACTCAGATATCTTCGTTTTTAACGATTTTAGAGAAAACTTTGGGCGTTTGGTTGGAGAAGAGCCGACCTACCTAGGGCTGGAACCGATTTATCGTTGAAGTATTTCTCCGGGAAGAGACCTCGGATGTAGCTGATGTTAAAGATGGCGATGCGAAGCAGATTTCTTGTCTGTTTGATCGAATAATCATCAAAAAACCGTAAAATCTAGTTAAGAGTTTTCGACATTAATCGAAAATTAGCTGATCCGAAGATATCTCTCAATCGGAGAGCCAGATCTGAAGGAATAACAGAGGGCTAGAGGGTTTCATCATCTGATTCCTGATCTGAATTAAACCAGCACCTAGAGTTACGGATCGAGATCAGACCCCAAGAAGGAGCCATTTCTCGTCAGTAGAACTCTACGATCTAGAAGAAAACTATCTCTAATTCCAATCCTTAAAATCCTAATCTAGCATTTCTTTCACGTAAAACAAAGTAGTAGAAACCTCCCATCTAGAAGAAACCTTCGACTGGGATTCAATGCTTCGATCTCGATATTAATCAAGCATTTAATTCGAATTCAAACGATCTCAAAGTTAATTAGATTCCAGATAGGTATATAATTCGAGTAAATTCGTCAGAACGACAAATAATAGCAAGGAATCTTTCATGAGGTTCGATCTAAAAAGCTGATCATGCATTGCATTGCAAACCAAAATATCTGAAAGCCGATTAAACGTAGAGCTCTGGATGAACTAAGAAATCGGAATAGAAATCGCTGAGAACGTTACCAGGAGCAAAGAATCCTGCTCTGTGATCTCAGCTTCCTTCACTTTCTGAGCTACAACCTGGGAACCAGAGAACTACGAATCAGAGAGCACACACACACAGACGCACACGCACACGCACACAGAGAGAGAGAGAGACTTCGGAGCTCACCATCTTGGGGGAATTCGGAAGGAGAGGAGAGCGCTAAGAGAGCTCGAACTGGAAGAATGAGAGCTCGGAGTTTTGAAAGGTGGAGCGAGTGGCGCGATGGTTGGGGCTATTTATAGTCGAGGAAGCAAGCAAGCTTAGAGAAGGTTTCAAATTTGAAATTATCATTAAACCAAGTCGGTTAGGTTGTTGGCGGGCCTTTTTCTGGTAAAGGAACATAAAGTTGATATTGAATTTTGGTGCGGGACATCCGCACTTGAACCTTCCATTGGAGCGTTAACTTAACTTGCCATCGTGATTTAATAGCGGCGGATGTAGTGGTACAGGAAGCCTCACCCTAGTCTTTGTCTCCGTCCTCTTCTTCTTTTCTTCCGCTCTCTTATTTTTTTTCCCTCTCTTTTGGGACAGAAGGAGGGAGCCTATCTTAACAAAGAGGAGAGATGAGGGGTCCATCCAGGATATGAACATGAGAGCCCAGCCTACTAGCTAAATATAATTCTCAAAAGGTCAGCACCACTCTAGGCTCAACCTTTCACATCTATTATTTATTATATATATATATAATAATACATTACGAAGAAGTATTATGATATTGCTACCTCAACATCTTAGATAATTTTAGTTATATCACCTAGATTATTATTTTATTATATATAATAATTTAAAAATTATTTTTAAAAAATAATAAAGTAGTATTTTAAAAAATTAAAAAAATAATATTTTAAAAATAAAAATAAAAAAATAAGAGATAAAAAATATTCTTAAAAAATTATTGTTTTAAAAAATAAAATATTATAAAAATAGTAATAATATTTTTTAAAATATTAATTTATTATTATTTTTTAAAAAATATATTATTTTTAAATTTTAAAAATAATATCATATTAATTTATTTTTTAAAAAATAATATTTTTATTATTTTTTTAAAAAATAATATATTTTGTCGTCTGAATCGATTTATCGGATTAGATCAAATCAAATTTAATAAATTATCCATAAATAGAGCACGACATTTTATCAATTTGAAAGCTAAATCTCTATATTTAATAACTTCTGATAGTTTGAAGAAGGTATGAGAAGAAGTGAGGGGGCGGGGATGCGAACACGATCAGCATTTGCCAAGAGAGAAGAGAAGCCATGGTAGGGCGGCATCGGTAGGCAGAGAAGGTATGAGAACAGGAAGGAAGAAGAAAAAATAATAATAAAATATTATTTTATAAAAAATGAAGAGAAAGAGGAAAAAAAGAAAGAAAAGAAAAGAAGAGAGAATTTCTTTCTCTTCGTTCAGTGGTGGTGCCGAACGTGGCAATATCGACAGGAGTGCCAGGGAGTGCAATCAGGATTGACGTTTATCGAGAAAGAAGAGAAGCAGTGGTGGGGCAGCACCAGCAGGCACGGAGAAGGTATGAGAAGCAGAGATGAGAAGGGGTTGCGATCATAATCGACATTTACCGAAAGAGAAGAGGAGCCATGGTAGGGCAATAGAGAGGTGCAGTGGTACCAATGGGTGCGTAGAAGATATAAGAATAAAATATATATATATAATAAAATATTATTTTATAAAATAATAAAAAATATATCATATATATAATAAAAAATAAAATATTAAAAATATTAAAAAAATATTTATTATAAATATTTATTATTAAAAAATTTTAATAATTATAGATCATAATTATCTATCTCGCATAATGTGCGGATCTTTGATTAGTACATTATATATTGATATGAAAAGTATAAAAGGAATGGTTGTTCGATTGGTATAATGTTCCATCGGTAGTTATGGTAATATTATAATAGTTGTTTTGCTCATGCAAGCACTTAGGAGGTGCTTGGTTGGAGGGAGTAGGGTTTGGAATCAAAATGAAAATGGATGAATCCCATTCCAACTACTTGGTTGAGAAAAGTCTTATTCCGATTTCGATTTTGATTTTGGGGTGGAATGAAAATGGCCCAATCTACCTAAAACTCAATCCCCACTCTTTCCTATGGATTCAAATTTTCATTCTGATTTTGATTTTGATTTCGATTCTGATCATGAACCAAACACTTCATACGATTAGGCTATTTCGATTCTGATTTCAATGCATTCCGATTTTCATTTCGATTCCGATTTCGATCGTGAACCAAGCACCCCCTTAGTCACCAAGCTGATCTCGTCCACTCAGAAGGAAAGAACCCCAGCAAGCATTTTGAGTATTATCCCCAGTACCACAAAGGTTACCGCCCAACCACTGCTGGAGGCTACCTCCACTCCTCAGCTAAGCAAAATAGAGCAAATTTGGTTGGGGACCCAAGGGATGAGGGGAAGGAAGAAAAGAAAAGATTCTACCGGGACTAAGTCCGCCCAAAGGCAGCTCAACATATATGAAGGCCTAAAACTAAATACTAAAATGAGACTTTTTTAAATTAAAATTTTATTTTTCTAACTTTTTGAGATGCAAAATTTTTAATTAAATTTTTATAATCAAATTCTTCAAATATTTCTTTTTCAATTGATAATATAGCCAATTCATTTAATCTTTCTTGAGATATTGTTGATCTTAAGTAAGATTTTATTAATTTTAGCTTTGAAAAAAAAATTTCTGCTAAGGCAACACTTACTGAAATTATTAACATTATTCTAAAAGTAATATATGCATCTAAAAAAGAGTTGAATCTTCTTATATGATTGAGTATGTCTATTAGACTATTATTTTCTATTTATATATATTTTTTTAAAACTCTTAGCTCTAAAAATATATCTAAATCATCAATATCAAAGTAGTTATTATATTTTAAGGAATATTCAAGATTAGGATAATATTCTTTCAAACAATCATTGTCTAGTGACTTCAATTTTTTACCCTAAATAGAAAATCAAAAATATTTTCATATATTTTATACTATTCCAATCTATTTTAGAGTGAAATAATTGCTTGATCTACTATATATAAGAAATAATCAATTCTAAATGATTCTTCAAAAGATTTTGTATTTTATTATCAACATTCTTAAAATTATTTCTTTCTACAAATGATATGTTTATCATGAAATTTATGTTCTATTTTTATTTTAGATGTAATTTTTTAAAAAAATCATAACAGATGTAAATCTATCTTTTTTATATTTTTCAAAAAAAGAAAAGAAGATCTTTTAATTGTTCTATAGAAACATCAATATGTATATCTTTTGATTATAAATTTTTGCTAACTGAGTTAACAGCAAACAATATATCATATCAAATAGTCATACCCAACAAAAACTCAAAATTTTCAAGCTCATATGTTGTTAGGCAATTAGCTTTACTTTTGGTTTTAGGATCTTTACTAACTTATGCTATTTTAATAAAGAATCTCTTATTTGTGGAGCTTGAAATCTTATTGCTTTAACACTTTTCATATGATTTTTCTAATATACTTGTGATAATGATTTAAGAGTTAGACTAGATATATTATCTTATAAAATTTTTCATCTTTTAGTAGAAGAAAAAAATAGTGAATATATATATTATACCACTTCGAAAAATGATATAGTTTTAGTATAAGAATTAGCCATATCATAAAATACTAAATTTAGATTGTGACAACCACATGGTGTATAAAAAAATCTAAAATTTATATCTGAAAGTCTTTTTGTACTTCTTATTGTTTGCCCTTCATATTAGATCTATTCTCATATTTCTGTCCTCTTAAATTATTAATGTCAAGTCCAATATATTTATTTTATCCATAATAGCATCAAAGAGACCATTTTTAGTTATATCATCTACTTTTAAAAATTCAAAAAAATATTCCATAATTTTGATTGGACTTGATGAAATATCCACACATCATAATTAAAAAGATATTTTCTCTTGATGACTTGCATCTAAAGTGCAATCAAGTATTATTGAAAAAACCTTTGATTCTATAATTTTTTTTAATAATTTTATTTTTAATTTTACTTGCTAACAAATTTATCAATTCATTTTGTATATTATGTCAAAGATAATGAGTATGAATTTTATTATCTTTAATGCATCGAATATATTCTTGCATCATCGGATCGAATTATGCAATCATTTCAATTAGACTAAAAAAATTACTATTATTTTCTTAATAGGTCTTTTTATTTTTCCCATAAAAAATCAAATTTTTTTACCAAGAGTTTTTGCTATCATAAGAATTTCTAATAATACTTTTTTTCAATGTTCTTCATCTCTATTTATTTATTCTTAAATATTTTTATCAATTATTTTATTTTTTAATAATCTTATTTCTAAATCAATCCATGAACTCATTTTAATAATATACTCATTACTCATCTTATGACTCTTAAGCTTAGCACTAAGATTTCTCCAATCTCTAATACCAACATTAGCTAGTTTACTTGTACTAGAAGTAGAGTTAAACAATTTACAATAAAAACAAAATACTCTATCCAAGTCTTTTGAATAAACTAACCATCTTCTTTCATGCTTTTCCCTATTTGCCAACTTTTGGATATAATATGTAGTTGAAAAATATCTTGAGAAGTCATGTTTAGGAAAGTCTATATTATTAACTAGAATTGGACCTTTTTCTACTAATAAATCTCTCAAATTTGTATCAATATTTGTCCATTGACTTGGATCATAAATATTTTTAGGAATCCAATCATTTAAATTAATAGGTTAGTTCTCTTCACCATGAGTTTGAAGATCATTTTGATTCTCTTCATTGACTTCTTCTTGTTCTAGTATTTTATTATCATCTAACTCTAAAAGATTATTAACTTGTTCATTTAAGAAACATTCACCAATATTTTTTGATTTATTATTTTTATTATTTATAAAAAATTTATCAAGAGCTTCTTTTTGAGATTGTATTAAACTTTTAATTCTTCTCTTTTTCTGAAGCTTTGAATAACAAGATTCATATTTTTGAGTTGACATATTTAAATTCTTATTACGAATTACCAAAAAAATTCAGCTATTATAATTATCTTATATTTTTTAAATGGCTAATACAAGATCAATAATAAAAATTTCTAATTCAATGAATCAACTATTAAATAAAATAGAGACAATATAATTATATAATATAAATTTTAAATTAAATAAAAAATTTATACAGATTAGAACAATAGTACCTAATTATTGAATGCTAATTGCAAATGGGATAAATAATCAATTAATTATCTTGTGCAGAAGTATAGAAAATGAGTTAGAGCCTATCACCAAGAAGAAGAGTAAATGGAATAAGGAAAGAAGAATTAAAAAAGAACTTAGTTTTATCTTTTCCAATGGGCAGTCACGCCACCACATTTTATCTTTCTGACGAACCATCCATGCCATGTGGCACGTGTATCGCATCTACCGGCTTAAGAATGGGAAAGCCAATGCCTCCTTGGCTCCTCCCGAGGCCGCATGAAGACTCAAATCCACTGGAACCTCATTAGAGATGCTTCTCAAGGCCTCCACCACCGCCAAGGCGGGTCTATCTCCATCCTCTCCATCGATGGGGTAGGTCGCCTATGATGGGCTCGACATTGGGAATGGGAAAGCCGATGCCTCTCCTCGTCGGTATCACCCAGCCCTCGCTTGCCTCGAGGCCTCTCTTTGCAAGCTCTCTGATGGATCTTCGGCGATGATCTCTGGCTAATCCCATGCCCACGGACCCATGCTATGATTTAGCTTCTAGGGCATTGTTCATCTTCTCGTGGGTGGATGTGGTGGAGGATCTGCGGGCCTAAAGCAAGGGCTTTGGTGGCCTTGCCCTTCAGCTAGCCCTGAGTCCACCTCCACCTCTCCGAATATGGAGTGGAAGTCGAGGGCTACTCTGACTTTTGCTTATATACTCAAATGAACAAAACTATTGTATTATACGTTATTTTTAATTACAAAGGTTAATAATAACCCCAATAATATAGTCATATTTTTGATTTTAGCATAATTTTAAATGCACTTAGGTTGCATTTGGTAGCATACAATCTATCCATATTATTGATAATTTAAAGTAGGCCCACCAGAATACCGTGTTTGGTATGCTTTTTAAATGGCAATCCAGATTATCTTGGCAATCTACATTAACTCTCAGGAGACAATCTACATTACCTTTACAAGGGATGGCTATCCAGATTGTCACTTATTTAGCAATCTTGCAATAAAAATTTTAGATAAAATAATTCCTCAAAAAATTATAAAAAATCTATCACCCAATGCTCCCCTCCTTCGGTGCCACCCACGGCTCCTCCGCACACGAGCCCTACCCACGACTCCTCTATATATATTTATATATTATTATTTATATATAAATATAAATATAAATATTATATAAATATGTATTATAAAAATATAAATTTATATATAAATAAATAAATATAATATATATCTATATAATAATAATATTTATAAATATATATT
>QRFJ01004097.1:155578-218078 GCA_006176705.1 Cocos nucifera | reverse complement strand
AAGAATAGATGTAATGAGCTTTATGAGCCTACTATATTATCAGAACCTCTTATTCATTTAAATATTTGTACAAAAAAATAAATTTTTAGTTTCATAATTTTTTATTAAAATTATTTCAAATGAGTATAAAAGCATGTCTTATCAATCAACATAGATTTGAAATATGCATTTTATTCAAAATAAAATTTTCAATCATTCAAGGGTTGGCCTTCCACTCTCACTCTTCTAATCTTGCTGAGTATAACTATGGTTGGCTTGTGGCTCATTCTGAAAGAGACTAGATCATGACTATAATATGTTGTCCGTCGGTTATATGCCAGTGATCACTCTACTAAAGGTCTGCAAGAAAAATTAGCTCTAATATCACACAAAAAGACATGCTCTTATCAACATGTACCAGTGATTTGTCCTGCTTGACTAGGTCCGAAAGAAAAACTAGCCCCTGACTACAATACACAGTCCACCAATGTGTGCCAATGATCATCTTATTGGAGGTCTAAAAGATGACTAGATTTTAAATCCGTATGATCATAGTCAGACTAGAGAGCAGTGGACCGACACAATATATTTTGATATAAAAATATATAATTCATTTTCACTAAAATATATATATTCAATCGAATATTTCATGAATTATTTTCATATAGAGCATATAAGATAATTAATTTAAACAGAATGCTATAGCAATAGGTAAATGTAGAAATAAAATCTTATGTATGATAAAAACATAGAAGGATAGAGGTAACTTACAATTCTTCTCCTAGATTTTCATAAACTTCATCAATTAAGAATATCAACCAAAATCTAAAATATTAAAATATCCTATTAGACTTCTAAACAAAAGATATTCTAATTTATACCATCAAATTCAACCTAACATCTAGGGATCTCGACTAACCTTAGGATTTGAATATTTATCAAATACACATATTTTCATTGAGTTCATGGTTCCCGTACATAAAAGATTCGGTTGCAATCATGCCTCCTCACTATCTGGATCCTTGATTCAGCTTGATCAAATTCCAAACTCTGGATTAGATCTCATTCATCAATTAAAGAAAAAATTAGATTAACTAGGCTTGGTCTGGGTCAATTAATAGAGATAAAAGAGGAGAGAAACTTGATCTAGATTCAATCAAGCCTTGATCTATTTAGTCCGCATGATCAACATGGGTCTCGATCTACGACCACATTCGATGATGAAATTTTCTCTCTCCATCTCTCTCTCTCTCTTCTTCTTCTTTTCCTCTCTCTCTCTCTCTCTCCCTCTCTTCCCCATGATCACAAGGCTTTCTCATGTCATTAAAAGGAAAAACAAAGAGGAAGGGGGGAAAACGAGGGTAGTCCGTAGTGACACGACTATGGTGACCATGGCCTACAGCGAGGTGGCCTCAACTTGGGTGTGGCATCTAGCCATGAACATTAGAAAGGGAAGAGGGAAGGGCCATCACCCCTTGCTACCTTGGTGGTGGCTTCCTTGGCCTAGGAAGAAGCAAGAAAAGGGGGCTTACAAGAGGTGGCGACGGTGATGGGGCTGGCTAGATGGGGTGGATTCTAGCATGATTTGTGGTGGAGATTTGTCTTAAAATAGGAAAAATAAAATTAGAGCAAATATGGGGGGAAACCAATGGGTTTTGGGTAGTGTCACTTGGCCATGGCAGCATGAT
Source organism: Cocos nucifera (assembly GCA_006176705.1). Taxonomy (NCBI): domain Eukaryota; kingdom Viridiplantae; phylum Streptophyta; class Magnoliopsida; order Arecales; family Arecaceae; genus Cocos; species Cocos nucifera. The sequence goes on along the minus strand of QRFJ01004097.1, from coordinate 216,411 downwards.
AGCCACTGGTGACGAGGAAGAAGGTGAGGGAAGACAGGGGAAGGGCCTCAGTGGTGATCAATTGCAAGAAAGAAGAGGTTTAAATAAAGGATGGCTATGTAAAGATAAGGTTAGCCTAACGCTAACTATTCACTAGTTGCACTAGCTTCCAATAGTCACTAGCCATTCGCATCAGCCTGAAGAAATCACACCAACCATCATTTGGTAGCCTTATCCCCTTCAATTGACGATCAGAGTAGGGATCGTGATTTTTTTTATTCTGATGTATTTTTTTTTTGAAAATTTTAAACTATAAGCCAACAATGCTTTCTGACTTCTACCCAAAATAGGCCTAGTCGGGTTGGGCTTCATATTCTACCCTCCTAAAAAAAATTTTACCCTCAAATTTTGAGAAATATCTTGGTCTTCCAAAGTTAAAAATACTCAACCTAAAACTTACATGTACTAATTTGCCCTAACTCGATATTTCTATCAAACTAAACACATGATCATACCACTCAAATGCCTATAAGCAATCTAATCACTTAGATCATTCACATTGCTCATTTGCATTTCTATATCAAAGCATAGATTCTTTCCAAGAATGCTTCACAACTTGGCACCTCTATGCCAACTTTAGGATTTTGTCTCTTAAGTAATTTATAGCTCAAGGTCTTGTCTCTCCTTGATTAAAATCAATGCGATAACCCTATTTGGATCAATTGTCAAAAGCTTTCCATTACATTGATGATTAAGATATAGATTAACAAGATTAGCACTAAATAAGTGACTGATAAGAGTTTGAGGTTGAAATCATCATCAAGTCTTGAATGATGGCACATTCATAATTTGGTTGGATCAATTGGATTCTAAAACTACAAGAAAGATTGATTATTAATTGTATTTGGAATAGAGCTTGAAGTGGATTCGGCACAAATAATATAGTAGATTATTGATACCATGAAAAATAATGACCAATCTTGATTAGAGTCAAATCATTTGATAGTTGAGAAGGTAATCATGATTACATAGCGATGGCTTAGATAATAAGATTATATCATTAAGTATAAAAATGATCAACATTAAATCATAAATGCAAGTTCTAGATAGCATGACTTCTATGTTGAATCTGAGATCATAAGGAGGGAATAGACAACACATGATTGATTTGGATACTTAACAAATTAGATCAAATTGAATCAGTAATCAAGTAACCCTAGATAGATGCTCAAAGTTTTTCTTAGTGCAGTTCATAATTGTTGAATCTGTCCAAGAGAATAACATTCCTAAGAATCAAAACTCTCTTTTATTGCAAACTCAAATATACCATCATAACATTTTTCAAATCATAATCAATATTTTTTATTAGATTTTAGATGACTTAATCCACCACACCTTTGCTGTGCAACTCTAACAAACATTCTCCAAAATTTTTTAATGATCCCGATGAATTTTTTTAAATAAAATTCAAGCAAAGATTTTATGCTTACTTTCTAAATATGCTCGATCATGATTAATTCTTGAGATAATTATCATATTTGTACCGTTATATGGTCAAGTTACTAAATTTAAGATCCAATTTGAACTAGGCCAATTTTAGATTCTCTTGACAATTCAATTGGACAACTTGAAATTGATTTCTCTCTTTCAAGAATGTTAATTTATGCTCCAATAAATTATAGGATCCCAAATTAACTTGCTTGTGGGCATAATCAATCCTCTAGAATAAAATTCTGCCAGTAGTCAATAGAGATGGCAATAGATTTATGTTTGATTCATTAACCAAATTTTTGACTTCAAAATAATTTTACATAAAAATCTAATAATCAAGTTTTAAAAAAATATTAGAAATTCTAACAAGACATAGGTTCTATATTTCACCATAAGATCAATTCCACCAGTTCTGAGTCACATCTATAATTGGCTACATATTTATTTTCTTTTAGTAATCTAAACTAACTTTTAGTAGAATCAAAATTGTGATCAAATTCCTATATCATATGGAAGTTATATTTGCAAAATATGCTAACAAAATAGAATAAAATTTATCTATATTACTCAAAATATACCTCCATATGTCAATCATTTAGCCTTCATAACCATCTTCCTAAGCTTGGTGCATTTAATCAAAATTTTAATAATATCAATCTACTATGTTTATCCTAAGCAAAGTCCTAAGAACCTCAATTAATATCCACAAAATATAGATATTATGAGATAATTTATTGAACTTCTAATACCAGTAATTATTTCAAGATATTAATGAAAATCCTAAGTTCTACCCTACTCTCATTACCAATCTAAACTCTAAGATCTTAAACTTAAGCTTTGATACCATTTTATCTATCATGCCCTGATCCAAAAATAATACATAATATTTAATAATAATAAAAAATAATCAATTTCTCTATTGAATTATTAATTACAAGTATTCTAAATCTTAAGCTCCTTACTACTCAAACCCAAGCCAATCTATTTTGCAGCATTTGAAGAAAAGAAAAGATAGAATGAGCTTTATGAGCCCAATAAATTATCAGAACCTTTAATTCATTTAAATATTTATACAAAAAAATAAATTTTTAGTTTCATAATTTTTTTATTAAAAATATTTTACATGAATATAAAACATGCCATATCAATCAATATGGGTTTGAAATATGCATTTTGTTCGATATAAATTTTTTAATTACTCAAGGATTAGCCTTCTACTCTCACTCTCCTAGTCTCTTTCACTATGGCCACTGTTGGTGCAGAATCTGGTTGTCGCCGAATCCAGCTAAAGTGGAGGTGGACGAGGTCGTCATCGGAGATCTGCAAAATAAAGTCCCGTCTGAAGCCAGTGGAGGGTGGCTCTGGCAAGATCCTTCGACGATCAAGTCAGTTCTTCTGGCCAACAGAAATGGAGTGCTCAGCAATGAGAAGTGAACTTAGAGTTTTAGAGGAGAGAGGAGAGCTTCTTGAAAGCATATCTGGAGGGTCTCTTTTTATAGATGGAGCTTGTAGCGGGTTGATGGTGATGGCCATATCGTCCGATCGTGGGCCGCTCGGGACTGCATGAAATTCGGTACGAAGAGAAAGACATTGTCAGACGGATAGTGACAGCCATACTGATGGGTCATGGACTGCATGGGACTAGTTACGGAGAGAGTGGTGTCGCCAGTAGTGGTAGCCATGTCTTTCGATCGCATCGCCTGCGACTGACTGATGGTGATAGTTCATCTAGATTTAATAGCCATGGCTCTGAAAAAGTAGGCATTGATTGGTGAACTTTGGCATGTATCAATTTCAGAGAAGTTTGAACTCCTGAAGGAGTTCGATCGAAGGAGTGCGGAGAAAGTTCGACTCTCGCGGGAGTTTGACTGAAGCTCGATCGTTGAGGAGTTCGATCAGATGAAGGAGTTCGGCCAAGACCCGACTGTTGGAAGTTCGAAGGAGCTTGACCGCTAAGGAGTTCGACCGATTGAAGGAGTTCGGTTAAGGCTCGACCACTGGGAGTCTGAAGGAGCTCGAACGTTGAGAAATTCGATCGACTAAAGGAGTTCGGCTAAGACCCATCTGTTGGAAGTTCAAAGGAGCTCGATCGTTGAGGAGTTTGACCGACTGAAGGAGTTTGACTAAGACCCATTTTGCTGAGAGTCTGAAGGAGCTCGACTGCTGAGGAGTTCGGTCTATTGAAGGAGTTCGACTAAGGTCCGATCGTTGGAAGTCCGAAGAAGCTCGACCGCTGAGAAATTCGGCTGGCTGAAGGAGTTCGGCTATGACCCATCCATTGGGAGTTCGAAGGAGCTCGGTCGTTGAGGAGTTCGATCGGCTGAAGGAGTTCGACTAAGACCCACCTGTTGGAAGTCTAAAGGAGCTCGACCGTTGAGAAATTTTGGCCGACTGAAGGAGTTCGGCTAAGACCCATCTGTTGGGAGTCCGAAGGAGCTCGACTGCTGAGGAGTTCGATCGGCTGAAGGAGTTTGGCTAAGACCCATCCATTGAGAGTCCGAAGGAGCTTGGTCGTTAAGAAGTTCAGTCGGCTGAAGGAGTTCGGCTAAGATCCATCCGCTAAAGCTCTTCTATGGCTACCGATTGCATTAGGCTGAGCATCGAACCAGACTTCGATAGGAGCGAGGTTTATCCCCAACAATAGTCCCTCCACTCTCGAGTTCAAAATTCGAAGGAAGAGAGTGCAGAAAAGATGACCGTCGAAGTCCTCTTCTAGGCTCTGTGCTGGTTCAGATCGAAGCTCGGGGGAGATCTTATCTCCAGCCAAAGTTGAGGTTGAAATTGAAGCCCAGGGAAGATCTCATCTCCAGCCAAGGTTGAAGTAGATCTCGTCTCCTACGGACAAGGTCGAAGGTTGAGCTCTTCGGGAGCGATATTGTCTCTAGCAACCGAGGCTGACTCGGAGGAGATCTCCTCTCCTGCAGTCGAGGTTGACTCGGAGGAGATCTCATCTCCGACCAAAGTTGATGCTGAAGTTGAAGCTTGGGAGAGATCTTATCTCCAGTCGAGGTTGAAGTAGACCTCATTTTCTGCGATTGATATCGAAGGTTGAGCTCTTCGGGGACGATATTATCTCCAGTAGTCGAGGCTGACTCGGGGGAGATCTCCTCTCCTGTAGTCAAGGTTGACTCAGGGGAGATCTCATCTCTAGCCAAAGTTGATGCTGAAGTTGAAGCTTAGGGAAGATCTTATCTCCAGCCGAGGTTGAAGTAGACCTCGTTTCCTGCGATTGAGGTTGGAGGTTGAGCTCCTCGAGGCCAATATTATCCTGACTCAAGGGAGATCTTTATTTTCTATAGCTGAGATTAACACGGGCGCTCGAAAGAGATCTGATCTCTAGTCGAGGTTGATACCGACGCTCGGAGGAGATCTGATCTCTAGCCGAGGTTGACGCGGTCGCTTGAGAGAGATCTTATCTCTGGCCGAGGTTGTTGTGGGTGCTTGGGGGAGATCTTATCTTCTGTAGTCGAGGTCAGCCTGGACCATCAGGAGAGATCTTATCTCCTACGATCGAGGTTATTATGGGTGCTCGAGGAAGATCTTATCTCCTACAGTCGAGGTTGGTCCGAACCCTCAGGGGAGATCTTATCTCCCACGGTCGAGGTTGCCTCGGGGGAGATCTTATCTCTTGTAGCCGAGGTTGATGCGGATGCATGGGGGAGATCTTATCTCCTACGGTCGAGGTTGTTGCGGATGCTCGGGAGAGATCTTATCTCCTACAGCCGAGGTCGATCCGGACCCTCGAGGGAGATCTTATCTCCTATAGTTGAGGTTGATGCGGGCGCATGAAAGAGATCTTATCTCCTGCAGCCAAGATCGGCCCAGACTCTCGGGGAGATCTTATCTCCTACGATTGAGGTTAATGCGGACGCTCGGGGGAGATCTTATCTTCTACAGTCAAGGTCGGCCTAGATCCTCGGGGGAGATCTTATCTCCTACGTCCGAGATTGATGCGGGCGCTCGGGAGAGATCTTATCTCCTGCAGCTGAGGTTGTTGCGGGCGCTCGGAGGAGATCTTATCTCCTGCAGTCGAGGTCGGTCCAGACCCTTGGGGGAGATCTTATCTCTTGAAGTCGAGATTGCCTCGGGAGAGATATTATCTCCTACAGCCGAGATCGGCTCAGACCCTCGGGGGAGATCTTATCTCCTACAGTCAAGATCGACCCAGACCCTTGAGGGAGATCTTATCTCCTACGATCGAGGTTGACTCAAGGGAGATCTTATCTTCTACAACCAAGGTTGATGCGGGAGGTCGGAGGAGATCTTATCTCCTGCGATTGAGGTTGATGCGGATATCTGGGGGAGATCTTATCTCCTTCAGTCGAGGTTGGCCCGAACCCTCGGGGGAGATCTTATCTCCTACGATCGAGGTTGATGCAGATGCTCGGAGGAGATCTTATCTCCTACAGTCGAGGTTGTTGCAGACGCTCGGAAGAGATCTTACCTCCTACAGTCGAGGTCGACCCGGACCCTTGGGGGAGATCTTATCTCCTGCAGTCGAAGATGGTCCGAACCCTCAAGAGAGATCTTATCTCCTGCGGTCGAGATTATTACGAGCGCTCAGAGGAGATCTTATCTCCTGCAGCCGAGGTTGTTGCAGGCACTTAGGAGAGATCTTATCTCCTGCAATCGAGGTCGGCCTGAGCCCTTGGGGAGATCTTATCTTCTATGGTCGAGGTTGATGCGGGCGCTCGGAGGAGATCTTATCTCCTACAACTAAGGTCGATCTGGACCTCGAGAGAGATCTTATCTCCTACGGCCAAGGTTGATGCAGGTGCTCGGAGGAGATCTTATCTCCTACAGTCGAGGTCGGTCCGGACCCTCTAGAGAGATCTTATCTCCTACGGCCAAGGTTGATGCGGACGCTTGGGAGAGATCTTATCTCCTACAGTCGGGGTCGGCCTGGACCCTCGGAGGAGATCTTATCTCCTGCGATCGAGGTTGATGCAGACGTTCGGAGGAGATCTTATCTCCTACAGTTGAGATTGTTGCAGGCGCTCGAAGAAGATCTTACCTCCTGTAGTCGAGGTCGGCCCAGATCCTCGGGAGAGATCTTATCTCCTGCAGCCGAGATCGACCCAGACCCTTAGGGGAGATCTTATCTCCTGCGGTCGAGGTTAATGCGGGCACTTGGGGAAGATCTTATCTCCTACAGTCAAGATTATTATGGGCACTCGGGGGAGATTTTATCTCCTACAGCTGAGGTCGGTCTGGACCCTCGAGGAAGATCTTATCTCCTGCGGTCGAGGTTGCCTCGGAGAGATCTTATCTCTTGCAGTCGAGGTTGATGCGGATGCTTGGGGGAGATCTTATCTCTTGCAATCGAGGTTGTTGTAGGTGCTCGAGGAAGATCTTATCTCCTACAGTCGAGGTCGGCTTGGACCCTCAGGAGAGATCTTATCTCCTGTGGTTGAGGTTGATGCGGACGTTCGGAGGAGATCTTATCTCCTATAGTCGAGGTCAGTCCGAACCCTTGGAGGAGATCTTATCTCCTATGGTCGAGGTTGAAGGACTTTGATTCGCTTCATGTTAGAACGAGGTTCTCCTCCTATCCCTGATATGGCCACTCTGGGCCATTTCTTTCCTATCGTCACGTAATTCTTGCATCATGGAACAATAATGCTGAAATAAAGGAGTTTTATTGAAGAGAGATTACTGGTAATATATCCTCAAGTTTTCTATGTTTCAAGATCATGGAAGCATCATCCCTCCTTGCTCCTTCAGACGATAAGTACCGGGTTGGATGACCTCCACTTTATATGGGCCTTCTCAATTAGGGGCGAGCTTTTCCTGGCTCTAAGGCTGAGAGACGGTGACTCACCAGAGCACTAAGTCTCCCAATATGAATGTCTTACTTTTAACTCTGGAGTTGTAGTACCGAGCCATCTTCCATCTGTAGGCTGCGGGCTTTCTCCCTTTTTTCTTCTAGTAGGTCGAGGTTAACTCTACAGGTTGTGCTGCTCGTTGAAGGCCATGACTCGTGTAGACGGAAGCTTAACTTTTATCAGGATGACTGCCTCCGTGCCAAAGGCCAAGGCGAATGGTGTTTTTTCGGTCAGCATTCTTTATGTAGTTCGGTACACCTAGAGGACGTGTTAGAGTTCGTCCACCCAGGCCCTCTTTGCTCTATCAAGCCTCATTTTGATGCCTTGCAGTAGGGTCTGGTTGGTCACCTCAGCTTCCCCATTGGCCCGTGGGTGAGCCACCGATGTGAAGCAGTGGAAGATATTTAGTTCTTCACAGAACTCAGCGAACCTTGTCCCAGTAAACTGTCGCCCATTATCGATCATAAGGATTCAGGGCAAATCGAACCGATAGACTAGTGACTTTCAGACGAAGTCCTACACCTTGGCCTCGGTAATCTTCGCTAGTAGTTTGACTTCGATCCACTTGGTAAAATAGTCGATTACGATTAGGAGGAACTTTCACTGCCCGGATGCCGTCGAAAAGGGGCCAAGTATGTCCATTCCCCATTACACGAATGGCCAAGGTGCACTTAGCAGAGCAAGCTCGGAGGTCGGCTGTCTTTGTATGTTTGCATTCTTCTGACAGCAATCGCACTTCTTCATATACTCCACGAAATTGTGAAACAAGGTTGGCCAATAGTACCCTTATCGAAGTAGTTTTTACGATAGGGACCTGGCTCCTACGTGACTTCCGCAGAGTCCCTCGTGCACCTCCCATAATACAAGATCGGCCTTTGAAGATCGGAGACATTTCAGCAGCGAGAGCGAGTATGACCTCTTGTACAACCTGCCTTCATACAAAACATAGCGGGATGCCTAATTTCTGAGTTTTTGAGCTTCTTTCGGATCATGAGGAAGGACCCCCTCCTTGAGGTAGGCGACCAACGGGTTAATTTAGCTTGACTCGAATTCCATTGGTAGAATGACCTAGGATTCCTCTAGGGTTAGGCACTTCAGAGTCTCCAAAAATACCTCTTTGGGCAGTCCAGCTAGGGCTGAAGTGGCCAACTTGGAGAGAAGATCGGCTCTTGCATTTTCTACCCTCAAAATCTATCGAATGCCGAAACTGTTGAAGGCCGAAGTCAAATCCCTCACTTTCTCTAAGTATCTCACCATGCTATCCTCTCGTGCCTCGTAGCTGCCATTAACTTGGCCGACCATCAGCTGAGAATTACTGTAGACTTGAAGTCAATCTTTTTTTAATTCTCTCGCTATTTTTAATCTGGTGATCGATGCTTCATATTCGGCCCCATTGTTGGTCGTAGGAAACTCGAAGCATAGTGCATACTCAATGATGACTCCCTTGGGGCTGACCAAGACCAGTTCCGCACTAGCTCCGATGGAGTTGGACGAACCATCTACGTGTAGAGCCCAAAAGCCTTCGGAAAGGTCGACACTTTCCTTGGGGAGGTTCGGCTATGATAGCAGGGTGTCGGTCTCGTTCTGTTTAAGCTCGACTTTGACTGGAATGGTTCATTCTAACATAAAATCTATCAGTATCTGAGCTTTGATCGATGGTCGGGGTCGGTAGTTGATGTCAAACTCTGTGAGCTCGATTGTCCATTTTGCGATTCTCCCAAAAGCATTCGCTCGGTGAAGGACTGCTTTTATTAGTTGGTCCATGAGAACCATTATGGTGTGCTCCTAAAAATAAGATCGGAGTTTTCTAGCAGCAATTAGAAGAGAGTAAGTTAGTTTTTCTAACCTAGAGTACCTGGTCTCCACATCCCTTAGGACCTGGCTCACGTAGTAGATCGGTCGCTGCATCTTTGCTACTTCCTTGACCAGGACCGCCGTTAGGGCCACCGGGGCGATCGCCAAGTACAGGAATAATTTCTCTCTGGGTTCGAGCTTTACCAAAAGTGGGGGTGAGTCGAGGTAGTTTTTAAGCTCCTCAAACGCTCGTTGGCACTTCTTTGTCCAGAAGAAATTCTTAGGTTGCCTGAGAACTTGGAAGAAGGGCATACATCGTTCGACCGACCTTGAGACGAAGCAATTTAGAGATGCCACCTTTTTTATCAGGCGTTGGACTTCTTTGATCAATTTTGGAGTAGTCATCTCCTGAATGACTCAAATTTTCTTGGGGTTTGCTTTAATTCCGCACCTCGATACTATGAACTCCAGAAATTTTTTGGAGGTCACACCAAAGGTGCACTCAGTCGGATTCAGTTTCATCCTATGCTTTCTGAGTGCGCTGAAGGTCTCCTCAAGATCGATGAGGTGGTCTGTAGAAGCTCGACTCTTAACGACCATGTCATCCACATACACCTCCATGTTGCGGTCGATCTGCTTCTTGAAGATTTTATTGACCAGCCACTGGTATGTTGCCCCTGCATTTTTGAGTCCAAAGGGCATGACCCTGTAACAATAAAGACCATGGTCAATAATGAAAGCGGTCTTCTCCTCATCCTCAAGTGCCATCCGTATCTGATTATAACTAGAGAAGGCATCCATGAAGGTGAGGAGCTCATGGCCCAAAGTTGCATCCACCAGTTGATCAATCCTAGGTAGGGGGTAGCTGTCTTTCGGACAGACCTTGTTTAACTTTTTGAAGTCAATGCACATCCTCCACTTATTGTTCGCCTTTTTGACCAGGACCATATTTGAGACCCAGGTCGGATAATTAACCTCTCGGATGAATTCGACTTTGAGAAGCTTGTATACTTTTTCGATGATTGCTTTCTGCCTCTCCGAGGCATGGTGGTGCATCTTTTCTTTTATCGGCTGATGTCTCGGGTCGACGGCCAACCGATGTTCCATGACCTCGGTGTCAATTCCTGGCATGTCTGTTGGGGTCCAGGCGAAGACGTCCGCATTTCTTCTGAGGAAGGTAACGAGTTGCTCTCGAACCTCGCCTACCAAGTTAGAGCCAATCTGCACTGCGTGCTTGATATTTTCATCATTTAAGAGCATAGAAATGAGGTCCTCCATAGGCTCGCCCCGCTCCTTAGTGAGGTCATCACAGACATCCAGTCTGTCAATAAGATAAGAGTCGGACCGCTCTCCCTTATGTAGGGCGATTGAGTAGCAGTGCCTCGCCAGAGCCTGGTCTCTCCTGACTTCTTCGATTCCATGATTTGTCGAGAATTTCATCTTCAAATAATAGGTCGATATCACCGTCCGAAGTGCATTTAGATCAGGTCGGCCAAGAATGACATTATAGACGGATGGAGTCCTCAAGACTAGGAAATCGACCTATGCTTTGGTCAGTTTCGGACGTCGTCCTACTGTCATAGCCAAGATTATTATGCCCTCAACTGGTATGGCATTGCCAGCGAATCCTATCAGCGGGGAGTTCATAGGCCCCAAGCAGTCATCGGATAAGGATATTTTCGAGAAGGCATCGTAAAATAATACGTCGACCGAGCTTTCATTATCCACCAAAATATGGCGTACATCATAGTCGGCAATGTTCAAAGAGATTACAACTGCATCATTGTACGAAAATTGGATCCCCTGGGCGTCCATCTCGGTAAAGGTCATGGATTCCTCGATCCTCCATCTCTTCATCAGTCCCTTGGATCCACTGACCTCTCCTTGTTCAAGTCCCCCCCGAGATAGTATTAATGATGCCGAGAGGCGGTCGATCTTCTTGGTCCTTCTTCCTCGGTGGTAATGCCCTCAGCCGATCCTCCCATCCTTCAGACCATCTCTGCAGGAATCGATCGAGTTTACCTCACCTGACGAGCTCTTTGATCTCATCTTGAAGTTGGATACACTCCTCAGTATCGTGACCGTGGTCACGATGATAAAGGCAGAACTTGTTGGAATTGCATTTGCTACGACGGAGATGCATCCTCTCCGATCTCGAAAGTTATTTCCTGATTTTCATCAACACTTGGATCTTTGGAGCATTAAGGGGAGCGTAGTTGTGAAATCTCCATTGGGAAGAACCTCGACACTGGAAATAATCTCGACGTTGGAGAGAACCTCGGCGTGCCCTACCGTCGAGACTTCCCCGCCTTTGAGCCCGAGGGAGAGTTCGGGCTCGCTTGCACTTAGAAGAAGTCCGGGAATGCGGCCGAGCTTTACTTGGCTTCCCTTCTTCGGCGGGCCTGCCCGGCTCGTCGACTGGCCGCTCGCCACCGACTTCACCATCCCTAGCCTTGAAGGCCTCCTCAGTCCGGGCATAACCTTCAGTCCGAGCTAGCATGTCGGCAAAGTCCCTGGGATACTTCTTTTCCAGGGAGAATAGCAAGTCATTTTTCTGAAGGCCATCCTTAAGGACGGCCATGGCGACTGATTGGTCTAGACTCCAGACTTGCAATGCGGCAGCATTAAACTGGGTGATGTAGGCCTGGATGGATTCTTCCTTCTTCTGCCTAATGGTCATCAAGAAATTCGAACCTCGACGCGGATGCCGACTACTGACGAAGTGGACTGCAAACTGCTGGCTCATCTGATCAAATGATAAGATGGTACTCGGCTTAAGCATCGAGTACCAGTTTCTGATTGCTTTCTTAAGGGTAGAGGGGAAAGTCCGGCATAAAATAGTGTCTGACGCACCATGGAGCAACATCATCATTCGAAAGACTTTCAGGTGGTCGATCGGATCGGTGGTCCCATCGTAACTCTCAAACTGTGGGAGATTGAAGTTCGACAGGATCCATTCCTGCATAATTTTTTATAAAAAAGAAGGATCAGTACAAATATCATTACCATGCGAGGAGGGAGTGTGATGGAGTTCTTCGATCCATCGGCTCATTTCTAAGAGTCTTTGATCCAAGAGATCTTCACGATCTTTGACTTTCAAGATTTTCTAGTAGAATGGGTGCGAAACTTCTCCCTGGGTCGAGCTGTGGTCCGAGCAGGGGCCCTCCCTCCTCTGCCTCCCCTTTCGGGGATCGAAGGCCCGGTAGCCCAAGTCGGCCGTTCCTGGACTAGACCATAGGGCTTTGAAGAATTCCGTGCTAGTTGAGTCGATGCTGGGGCCTATCGGTGCATGGTCTGTACCGCTTGCATCACCTTCGTGAGGCTACGAACCTGTTGGACGAGTAGGTTGAACTGCTCCGCATCCACCGTAGCTACAGATGGAACCTGGATTACCGAAGCTAGAGTGGGAGCAGACAGATCTGAATGGAATCGGACCATGGAAGCCATCGATCGTCGGGTCGAAACTCTCCTGAGGGGCATTTTCTTTCGAATAAGAATTCTAGAGAGAAAGAAGGGAGACCTCTAGAGAGGGGAGAGAGAGGTCGTCGCTGAGCACTCCTTTAAGAACAAGGGAGCCTCAAAGGTAGAGGGCTCTTTTTCTAGTGCCAATTCTATTGGTGCAGAATCTGGTTGTCATTGGATCCAGCTGGAGTGGAGGTGGATGAGGTCGCCGTCGGGGACCTGCAAAATAAAATTCCATTCGGAGCTGATGGGGGGTGGCTCCGGCAGGATCCTCCAACGATCAAATTAGCTCTTCTGACCAACAAAAATGGAGTACTCAGCAATAAGAAGTGAGCTTAGAGTTTTAGAGGAGAGAGGAGAGCTTCTTGAAAGCATATCTGGAGGGTCCCTTTTTATAGGCGGAGCTTATAGCAGATTGATGGTGATGGCCATACCGTCCGATCATGGGTCGTTCGGGGCTGCATGGAGTTCGATACGGAGAGGAAGGTTTCATCAGGCGAATAGTGACAGCCATACTGATGGATCGTAGGCTGCATGGGGCTAGTTACGGAGAGAGTGGTGTCGCTAGTAGTGGTAGCCATGTCGTCCGATCGCATCACTTGTGGCTGATTGATGATGATAGTTCATCCAGATTTAATAATCGTGACTTTGAGAAAGCAGGCATTGATTGGTGGACTTCGGCATGTATCAATTTCAAAAGAGTTCAAACTCTTGGAGGAGTTCGGTCGAAGGAGTGCGGAGGGAGTTCGGCTCTTGCAGGAGTCCAACTGAAGCTCGATCGTTGAGAAGTTCGACTGGATGAAGGAGTTCGACCAAGGCCCGGCCGCTGAGAGTTTGAAAGAGCTCGACCGCTGAGGAGTTTGGTCAATTGAAGGAGTTTGGCTAAGATCCGTCCACTGAAGCTCTTTCGTGGCTACCGGTTGCATTAGGCTGAGCATCGAGCCGGACTTCGGCAGGAGCGAGATTTATCCCCAACAGCCACGATCAGCCATGGCTTGCCTTGAAAGAGATTAGATCCTAACTACAACATACCATCCATCGATTATGCACCAATGATCGTCCCACTGGAGGCTTGGAAGAAAAATTAGCTTTAATATCATATGAAAAAATATGCTCTTACCAGCATGTATCAGTGATCAACCTAGTCTAACTAGGCCCGAAAGAAAAATTAGCCCCTGACTATAACACATCGTCCATCGATTTGTACCAGTGATTGCCCTATTGAAAGCTCGAAAGGCAACTAGATCCTGAATCCATATAATCATAATCGGATTAGAGAGTAGTCGGCCAGTACACAACATATTTTGATGTATAATTTATTTTCCACTAAAACATACATATTCAATCGAGCATTTCATGAATCATTTTTATATAGAGCATATAAGATAATTTATTTAAATAGAATGCTATAGCGATAGATAAATATAGAAATTAAATCTCATGTATGATAAAAATATATTAGGGGTAGAGGTAACTTATAATTTCTATCCTAGATTTTCATGAAACATCACTAATTAGAAATATCAACTAAAACCTAAAATATTAAAACACCCTATTTGACTTCTAAGCAGAAGATATTTTAATTTGCACCATCAAATTTGATCTAACATCCAGGAGTCTCGACCAATCCTAGGATCTAAATATTTATTAAATACACGTATTTGGGTGGCGTTCATGGTTACCTATATGTAAAAGATTCCATTGCAATGATGCCTTCCTGCTATCTGGATCCTAGATTCCACCTAATCAAATTCCAAATTCTAGATTAGATCTAATTCAATAACTAATAAAAAAAAAATTAGATTAACTAGGCTTGGTCTAGATCGATTAATAGAGATGATCAATCACAAGAAAGAAGAGGGTTTAAATAAAGGATGGCCACGAAAAGATAAAACCAGTCTAACGTCGGCCATTCACCAGTTGGACCAACTTCCAATGATTGCCGATGGTTCACACTAGCCCGAAGAAGCCACACCGGCCTCCATTTGGTGGCCTTATCCCCTTCAATGGACAATCGAAGGAGGGATCGCAATTTTTGCTATTCTAATATTTTTTTTAAAAAAAAATTAAACTCAATACTTTCTGACTTTAGCCCAAAATAGGCCTAGTAAGACCAAGCTTCATACTTGTATCATACTTGTCATGTTAGAGAAAACCACTAAGATAATAATCCAACAACTACAAGATGCCTCCAAAGACCTAACTCCATCTCCTACAAAGGAGGGGCCAGACTACATGAGTTCTGCTCAACGTGTATGTGAAAATGCTCTTTCCCAAAAGATTTATAGCATAGGCCAATTAGGTCCTCAACCTTAGAAATTTAAAATATGTTGGTAAGAAATAGGCTTTAGATAAATGCTTGGCTTCTCTATCTACCAAAAAAAACAAAAAGGAGATTGTAGAAGATTAAGATAAATTTAAAGCCATATTTTTTTCCCTCAAGAATATTTTTCTTTAGATATTTTTAGTGGTGTAGATATTTTTTAGATGACTCATCATTAATTTTTAAATTATTAAATGTTTTAGCATAAATCTATTATTTAGTCCATCTTTTATGCAAGCAATGAAAATCCCAAGCATGTAAGAGCAAGAGAGAGCCAACTAAGAAATCACCTTTGAAAATTAACTGCACACGATAGATGATAGAATGAACATCGTTGACAAAATTAAGGTACTATGTGAGCCATTTCTTGCTGACGTCAAGCGGATGATTTCTTTTATTTTGTCTGAAGCTTGTACATCCTAACAACCTTTTCGCTACTCTAGCTACAAATAATCCTAAGATATGTTAACTTGGTTAAGAAGTCAAGGATGGAGTGGCACCTTTACTGTGATAATGTTTTAATGGGATTTGGTTATGCTGTTGCTTCTTCATCAGGCATTTATTTGTTTTTGGGGATGGTGCAGGTGAAGAAGGTACTTTAAGTACGTATTTCTACGAATTAAGGTATGATAAAAATAGTTAATAACTATAATTAATATTTATAAAGTTTCCAAGCGCAACCAACCAAAGAAACTAAGATAGGTATAAAAAGATGTAAATATACAAAATGATAGAATAACAAAAAAATCCCAATTTGACCTATAAATGAATTCAGTTAGACACAACTTCTAATGAGATTCTTTCTTTTTTTTTTTAGACATGCATTTAAATTAAGATATAGCCTTTCATTTGATCAGGTATAAGTCTGTCTTAAGGAAGTTCGACTTAGATGGATCTAAACATATTTTGATGTGATGAAAATTAGTCTAAAAGTCCGAGTCACTCTTAGTTGTAGCCTCGACCATATTTGGATATAATTCTAAATCTCAATGCTGCCTATCCCATCCTTAGTAAATTTAAGAGGCTAAACTTGTATTTGAGTTAAAATTTTGAACTCAGATTGGATTTTAGTTTAATCGATCAAGTTAGTCCTTAAGCAAATGTACCCTAACCAAATTTAGTTTTCAGTTTCTCACTTAACCCAACATAACTTGTACAGCCTAATTTGACATGATTAGATTTCTATTTTGTTCAAAATTTTGGATAAATTAATGAAAACATTAAAAAAAAAAAAAAGGAAAAATTTTAGAGTAGGACCTAGGGTAAGTTATATGAAAATTTCTTGTTAATGCCACTTTCATGTAACTAACATTGTCAACAATCAGATGGAATAGCCTTGTTTAGGTATCATGAGGTGGTCTCCTACCTAAGAAAAGGGGTATCAACTTCTTTCATTGAGATTTGCAAGACATGACTTATGCAACACGTATCCTGATAATAAAAAAAATCTCATGCCTTCGCCCACGTCCTTTCGCCACCCTGCTCTTCTTGAACCTCGACGAGAGAGAGCATAATGCAAGTAACCCTGCCATCTTCTTATATAATCATAGTACTACCTTTGGTACCCTACGTATGGAGACCTACAACTCCTCACTTGCTACCATCCAGTAGTTGCATGCCTTTGATACCATCTACACCCTCCCTAGTGCTAACCGTCTCTTCATTGTCCCCTATCTTGTGTGCCTCACAGTGGTGAAAGCTCAGATTCGAGACTACTCTACTGGCAAATAGAGCCACGTCATCGTCAACAATCGCCTCCTTCACTATCAAGTGCTCCCTTCTTTGACCAAGCCACGCTCCCCAACAATGCCAACATGTATGTTGGTCGCATCACTGCAATTGTGGTGACAGAGCTCATTTGGGACTACGCTATGGATTGTTGGGTTCTTCATGGTAATGGAGAGGGAATAAGGGATGGGTACTTTGGATAGCATGGTTCATTGAGATAGCGAGTGAGAGTAAGTGCACAAGTGTCTTGACTTGGTGCTTGAGAACATCAAGGGACGCCCACTGTATAAATTATGGGAGGGCGGTGAACATCGAGTGCCTTCTAAGATACTCTAAGATTCTACAACATATTCTGTCAATGATCTTGGAGGTGGACATGTAATCATGGATGGTGTAAAGAGGGCGGCAAACACCACCATCACAGTATCAACGATGAGGCTAATAATGAGGATAAGGATGGTAAGGAGAAACAATTGATGGTAGCAAAGATGGTGATGTGGATAGAGGGTTAGGGTAAGAGTAGGAGGCTGGTGAGAAGAGGGAGAAGACATACAATTTTTTTAAGATTTTTTTTACATACATATCCTTCTAAAATTAGAATTTATGTAAATACCCTTTCAAAATTGAATTTGCATATATATCTTCGTAAAACATTTGCTTTGTGCGTATACTCTTCTTTTTCTCTTTTTTTTTTTTTTTTTTTTTTTTTATATGCCTATATCATCTAATGCCATTAAAAATTAACAATTTAAAATTGAAACAACTAAAATAGCCTTAATGGATAAACATGTAAAACGAAATATTTATAAGGATATATATGCCAATAGCAATTTTATGAGGATATTTGTATAATTTCATATATTTAGGAGGATATGCATGTAAAAAAATCCTTGGGGTTTTTGCTTGAATACCTTTTTAGATATTAAAATTCATATAAATACTCTCCTAAAATTGATATTTACATGCATACCCTCACAAAACACTATTTTTATATGAATACCTTTGACATAATGATTTAGCTTACAACATTAGCCAAAATTATATTTATTTAAATTTAAAATGAATTAAAATTAGGAATGACCTTTTTATCTTTGAAGTGGCAATAAGTTAAGGGGTCTTGGGTATGATTGACGTTGTTCTTCAATCCACAAGTACCATAGTAGCAAGAAGGCTTGATCATTGCAATCTATCATATGTCTTTAAGAGATTTTAATTCCTTTCTATATTTTGTTCCATGCCTTCACAAATCCATCTATAATAATAAATATTACAAGTTGGTTATTGATTAAGCAAGATATAATGGTTGTTCTAAATGAAAAAGAATAAAGTAAAACAATTCATGACCAATAAAAGAACTTCTATAACTCTCTTAATTATCTAATTGTCGAATCTATCTTTTCCTTGAGCAATGTTTTCATAAAAAATATGGAGGAGCATGTGCTAGATCAATCTAAGTATTAAAATAAGTTGAAGTGCACAAAAATAAAATTAATTTTTTTTATGTGTATATTGTAATGACCCAGCCCAGACCTATGGGCTTTGGATCCAGCCCGTATGAAAAGAGCCCAGCATTACTGTAAGCCACGCACATGGGAGAACGAGAAGAGGAAGAAGACTCCTAATCGGAGTCTTCTTTCCTCTTTATTTCAGCAAGATCGGGACTGTGAGAGTCCCACTGAGCTTAGGAATCTTTTCCTATAAAAATCCCTCTCCCCTCCCTTAGATCCCTGTTGTGAGAGATTGAAAATCATCGGGGTTTCGAGAGGAGTCATTCGCAAGCTGCTGTCGAGAAAAAGGTGCCGGAGTCGCTGGAGCAGGTAAGCTTCTTTCCCTCCTTTCTTCTTCTTCTAGGTCATTGGTGCTGATTAGAGGCGGTGAACCACTGACCTTGGGTTCAAATAGAGTAGTCCTTATTTTGAATGTTTGCCCGCACGCCGTTGGCCATAGCCACCTACTCGGGCTGTTGCCGGAGGCCATGATTCGCCGCCGCCGGGGGCTGCCATGGGTGGCTGACCAGTCACCTATGGCCACGGGATGGCAAACGGGAGATCAAAGGGAGGGTCCTCTATTTAACGATCGGGGAAGAGAAGAGAGAAAGAGGTCTCTCTCTCCTAATTAATAATAAAATTAATTTTTAATTAATAAATTTAATTATTTAAATATTATGAGAAATATTATTTAAAAAGAGAGAGAGAGAAAGGAGAAGAGGAGGAAAGGAAGAGAGGGAAGGGCTCCTCTCTCTTTTCTAATTATTTAGTTCAATTAATTAATTAATTAATTATTTATTTATTTCTCTTTGAAGATAAAAAAAGAAAAGATGGAGAATTCTAGGGAACGCATGAGGGCCCCAGCAAACCCCAATAAAAATTTTAGAAATTTAAATTAATTTAATTATTTATTTAGATTTATTAATTTAAAGATAAAGAAGGGCAAATCATCGAACAGAAGGATATCGAGTAGAGTTTTGATATCCGAATTTCAAACTTGTGAGTCCTATTTATCATAATTTGAGATAAAAATCTCTATACATAATCACTATTAAATATATTATTTTAATTATTAGATTTATATTATTAATTTTATACTATTTTATTTAAAATGATGGATTTGTTATGTTTGAGATATTATTGTTTCTTGTACAGTCTTTCAGTTTGAGTATATTATATGTTGTCTATATATATATGTAACGATGATTGATGGTATGATTATATAGGTATGATACACTTATCCTGGTCATGTTATAATTTAGAATTGATATAATAAAATTAATATGTAATAATTAGATGAGAATGGTTTGGACTAACCTTGTCATGTAGAATAGCCTATGTGGACTCATGCATGAGAATATGATTCAAAAAAGATCATGAATATTTGATCTGAGAAAGATCATAAGAAATATAATCTAAAAAAGATCATGATAATTTGATTTGAGGAAGATCATAGAAAAATGATCCAAATAAAAGACCATCACATGATCTTGATTAGTCCAAAGCCAGAAAGTTAAATATTAACAAACTAAAATTATGAAAAGAAGAAATAAATGTTAAAACCAGAGAGAGATTATGACAGATAAGAGACTTCACCTGATGGCATATTATGATCTATTTTTTGTTTATATGTGCGATGCATGTTTATACCAGTATTTCAGTTAGTTCAAATATATGTTATGAGTTTTCAGGTTTTCATCTTGATATGCTTATTGATGTTCTTAGTGTATCTATTAACTTGGTATAGATGTACAGTGATTCTTATTGAGCTAGAAAGCTCATACCTCTATGTTGTTTTTTTAGAGACACCAAAAGCTTAATTCAGATGGGTGGGCGAGAGATCGAGTTTCGAAACAATTAGTATCATAGTTAGTTTAATTTTTTAATGCCAGTAAATATTTAAATTATTATAATTAAATAAGTTGACTATTTATTTTGGTGGATTGAGTCAATGACATATTTTAAAATTTATTTAGTCATTTTGGAGACATTGAAATTTTATTTTCATTTTAGACCTTACATGATCTTTAGGGTATCATTCTAGGGTTCATGCGGCTGTGTCACGTGGTCGATCCTGGGTACTAGGTTCAGGGCATGACATGTATCTTCCTAAATATGTGAAATTGCATCGATATCCTCATACATTTACTATTTGTATGCATACCCTTATAAATATTTCTTTTTGTATATCCATCCATTAAGGGTATTCAGTCATTTCAATTTTTAAACCATTTCTTAACAGTATTAAATGGAGTGGATATATATATATATAAAAAAGAAAGGTATACATGCAAAATAAGTATTTTATAAGGATATATATATACTTCATCTCTTTTTCTATATTTTTTGCATCATCATCACTAATATCCTCCTTTCTCGAGAATAAATCATTAGTTTTATTAAATACAATATGTATAGATTTTTCAATAATTAATGTGCATTTGTTGAAAATTCTATAAGCTTTACTAGATGTAGAGTATCTAAGAAAGATGCCGCCATTTGGCTTGATATCAAATTTACCTAAGAAATCTTTATATCATTATTTAAGATAAAATATTGGCATTGAAAAATATAAAAATAGCTAGGCTTCCTAACTTTTCAAAGTTTATAGGGAGTTTTCTTTAAAATAGGTTGGTGATAAGTGGTAAAAATATATTAATAAAAGTATTAAATTATAAAATAAATTAAATTATTTTATTAGAAATTGATATTTTTATTAATCTTATGTAGGAAAGAAGTTCACCAATGTGAAGATCTCATTTTTCTGATTCAGATGAAAAAAATTTCAGGCAAAACGGACTTCAAACGAGCCCAGAATTGAATTTCAAAAAAAAAATGATGCAACGCTGACGTCAGGATGACGTCAGCATTTTTTGCGGCGCACGGTGGACCATCTGAAGGCTAATTTGGGAATTTCACAGAATAAAGCGCGCGTTGATTGGCTGAAGAATTCGGCGGTCCATGCAACACCGGGCTCGCGCACGGTCCACGGAGGGTAATTTGGGAATTCGGCCTGATCCAACGAGCGATTTTCACTGAAGCTTGATCGGACGGACGAGAAGAAGACGCGGATGGACGGCATCCGCAGCTCCCGGTCGAGATTCATCCCGACGTAAAACTATAGATCTGAAGCCTTCTTTCAACGCGATCGGACGATCCAGATTCGATCCAACGGTTGAGATTAAATTCGACTTGATCTGGATTATTTTAAGGGATTTTTGAGTGGTTTTTGGACCGTTTGATCACCATCCAATGGTCAGAATTACCCAAATCTTAATTTAAGTTGTTTTGGGAGTCTTAAACCTAGTTTTTGATGGAATTTGAGAGAAAATCAAATTCTTTATCTATAAAACCTATGGTTTTTGTACAAAAAAAAAAAAAAAAGAGAGAGAAAGAAAAAGAGAGAGATAAGAGAGACGGAGAGAGAGAGAGAGAGAAAGAGAGAGAAAGAAAAAAAGAGAGAGACAAAGAGAGAGACGGGGAGAAAGAGAGAGAAAGAGAGAGGAGAGAGATAAAAAAAGTGATTTATGAGAAAATTAAAAAGGTTTTTTTTTTTTTGATTTTTCTTCAACGATCAAGACATCAAGGAGCCTCTTCTTCTTCGCCAAGTTCTCCACATCAAGAGCAGCAGACAATCAATTTCAGCAATCAAACAGTCTAATTTCTTCATGCTTTTTATTTTATTTGCTATTTTTGAATTTGTTATCATGAACTAAATTTTATTTTACTAAGGCTAAGGTGTAGCCACTCTTTTGATGCAATATTCAGTATGACTTATTTTTAAATTTTATTCATGAGGAGTATATAAATCTGATCTTAATGCTTTTAGATTACTGGCCATCTTCTAATTGATCTGATGAACATAGATGTTACGGACCAAGTACATCTATGTTAATGCTTCTTGATTATATACCTTGTATTATGAATCAAATTAGAATTCATATGCATGCGGGAATTTTAGTGCGCTTTGGACGCAGCGTATTTTAATTAGAGGGTTTCACAAAACCTAATGCATTAATATTTATTTAAATTACACCTGGACCAAAGGGTAATTAATAAATATTAATAGATTTGCTATGCCTGGACCAAAGGGTAGTGAATAAATTAGGAGACTCCACCGTCACATGAAATAAAATTAATCTAAAAATCTGAATATTGTATTGACTGAGTTGGTGAACCGATTGCCTTAGTAATCCATTGCTCTTGAATTTAAAACCCTAATAATTTACACTCTCTCTATTTAATTAAAAACTTTTAATTATTTTTTTTTTTATTTTTTTAATTTCTTATTCTCATAAATCGATCTTCTAAATAAAGCATAGGAAAGAGCTTTTCAGTACTTATTTTTCCAATCCTCTAGGGACGATACTCTACTCATTCACTTTATTACTTGATCGACTGGTGCACTTGCCATAGCTATAAATTAGCACGCATCAAGTTTTTGGCGCCGTTGCCGGGGATTGTGTCTAAAATAATATTAAAATTTTGATCCTAGCTTTACTTTAGAAATTTATTTTTAATTTTTATTATTAAAAAAAAAAATTTAAAAATTTATGCATGACACGTACTGGACATAGTAATTTACTACCTCTAGATCCAGAAATTGAAAGAACTATTAGAAGACTACAACAAGAGAGAAACATGGCAGCTGAAGATCCTAACGACATCAATCTAGGAGTTGGATATGGCGACTGAAGGACAGCATGAAGCTATTCGACCAGTACATCATCCATTAAATGATTACATCACACCATCTGTAGCCGATGCAGCTTCGAGCATCAGGAGACCGCCTGTACGAGCAAACAACTTCGAAATAAAATCGGCGATGATCCAGATGATTCAATCAACTGTCCAATTCAGTGGACACATGCATGATGATCCGAATGCCCATATTTCTAATTTTCTTGAACTTTGTGATACTTTTAAAATTAATGGGGTGTCGGATGATGCTATTAGATTAAGGTTATTTCCTTTCTCTTTATGGGATAAAGCTAAAAATTGGCTTCATTCTCTTCCTGCAGGTTCTATCACAACTTGGGATGTCCTAGCCCAAAAATTCTTAGCCAAGTACTTTCCACCTTCCAAGACTGCTAAGATGCGCAACGATATCACTTCTTTTATGCAGATGGACATGGAGACACTATATGAGGCTTGGGAGCATTTCAAGGAACTGCTGAGGAGATGTCCACATCATCAACTATCCCGTATGGCTTCAGGTACAAACTTTCTATAATGGTTTATCTCCTACTAATCGATTCTATGATTGATGCAGCAGCAGGAGGAACCATTAATCGAAAAAATGGAGGAAGAAGCCTTCGATCTGATCGATGAGATGGCATCAAATAGCTATCAATGGCAGACAGAGCGCATGATGCCAAAAAGACTAGCAGCTGTGCAGGGAGTAGATTGCGTGCCAACTTTACTAGCTGAAATTGCAGCCCTTAGAGCCGAAGTCAACAACTTAAAGGGAACAGCTATGCATGTTCAGAGCATTACTTGTGACCTGTGTGGAGGAGGACATGATACGAGCAATTGCCAGACAGGTAATCCTTTTGCTAAAACAACTGATACAGCTAATTATATTGGTAATTTTTTCAGGCCGCAACAAAACAATCCCTACTCCAACACATACAATCAAGGGTGGAGGCAGCACCCAAATTTCTCATGGAGCAATCAAAATGCAGCACAACAGCCACCCCCGGGATTCCAAGTACCTGAAAAGAAGTCCAACATAGGAAGAGCTGATGGTCAAATTTATGCAAAACCAAGAAGCAACTATAAAAAATTTGGAAGCCAAACTTAGGCAAGGACCAAACAGCAGCAATTCGAAACTTGGAGATGCAAATAGGTCAAATGGCTAAGATAATCTCCGAGAGACCTCAAGGATCCTTGCCAAGCAATACGGAGACAAATCCAAGGGAGCAAGTCAATGCTATCACCCTAAGAAGTGGTACAAAGCTGGAGGAGCCACATCAGAAGAATGAGACTGAAGAGCCAACTACAAATAAGGAACCATCAACTCAAATTCGTCAGTCACCAAAACAACCAGCAGATGGATGGTCTCCAGGTATACGGTTTGCTGATCCAAATGTGAAGCCCTACGTGCCGCCACTACCATTCCCAGAGAGACAAATACAGCATCCAGATAAGGAAATTTTCTAACTTTTTCAAAATTTTAAAGAATTTACATATTAATATTCCTTTTGTAGATGCTATTACTCAAATGCCCAGGTATGCCAAGTTTCTCAAAGAAATCTTAACAAATAAGAAAAAGCTGAAGGAGCATGAGAGAATAAATTTGAATGAAGAATGCTCAGCAATACTTCAAAATAAATTACCACAGAAGCTTAAAAGATCCAGGGAGTTTTACTATCCCCTGCATTATTGGTGATTGTAGTTTTGATAAAGTTTTATGTGATTTAGGAGCAAGCATAAATCTCATGCCTTTTTCTATTTTCAGGAAGCTGGGTCTAGGAGAACCAAAGCCTACCACTATTACTCTTCAATTAGCCGACAGATCCATTAAATATCCAAGAGGTATAGTGGAGGATGTCTTGGTAAAGGTAAACAAGTTTATTTTTCCTGTTGATTTTATTGTTCTTGATATGGAAGAAGATTATGATGTACCCCTTATTTTAGGGAGACCCTTTTTAGCTACTGGAGGAGCTTTAATAGATGTTCAACAAGGAAAATTAATTCTTAGAGTCCAAGACGAACAAGTTACTTTTAATGTTTTCAAAGATACTAAACATCCTGATGATAATCAAACTTATTTTTTAATTGATATTATTGACAATCCATTATATGAGAATTCTGTAGAAAATAGGTTTGAGACTATAAAAGCGAGCAATGTCAAATTGAAAGAGGACTCGATCAAACATGAAAGTATTCCAATTGAAGTGGCACCGGATTGATCCACTTTAGAACTTAAAGAAAGTCAAGCTGAAGACTATAAATCAGAACTACTAGATAGGTTGTTTCTTTTCTTTTTAGTTTTGATCATTTTTCTTTTCTTTTATTTTTCAGTAATTTGTTGTTGCTCTTTTACTGCTCTGGTGTGTATTTTCAATTTTGCAGAAAAATCAATGAGAACTCAAGCAAAATTTCAAAGCTCCAAAGAACCAGACTTGAACCAAATCAGGTGTATTCCTTTCCTATCCTTTATTACATCCTTTATTTTTCTTTCTCCTTTAAGACAATGTAGAACAATAATTTAAAAAAAAAAAAAAATCATGTGTCAAGAAGAAAATCTTGAGCAAGATAAACTGGATAAGTGATAAAAGATAGAATTATTTGCTAATGAATGTAATGAGTTAAAGAAGTAGATTAGTTGGTCAACTTTTAGCAGCCTACTTAGGTCATTAAAAGATTATTAGCACTTTTTATTGCACATGCACACTAACAAGGCAAAGTAGGTATTGATTATAAGGTCCAACTGAGGATTCAATTATCACTGAAAAATTGGTAATTAATATACATTCTAATCAAAGAAACTTGAATTTAAGGAAAGAGCTACCTGCCTATAAATAAAGTGCAAAAGATAGAGTATATGTGGATTGCCCAAAGCCTAGTAACTGGATCTCTGCACCTAGGTCAAGTGTGAAAATTCACGTAAAATGGTGAAGGAAAGGCCAGGATGCTCAGCACAGTAAAAAAAAAAAAAAAAAAGAAAAAAAAAAAGAAAAGAAAAGGCAGTGTGAAAGCTACCTTAATTCATGAGTATAAAATTGAGAATGTATAGAAAATTGACCAAAATAGGTGATAAGAGAGGATACTTTTGTTCTTTTAATTTAATACTGAAATGCTAAAGTTAGTCATCACGAACACAAGTGCTATAGATCTTTGATGTACTCTAAGAAAGTTTTTAATTGTATTGACTGAAAAATTTGCTTCTGAAGCTCAATGCTTAGTTAGCAGTATTTTCTAAACTTTTTGACCTTTAATCCTAGATTTTATCTTTGTGATGGATAATCTTATTGAAATATGGTATTAAATAAAACATTGCTAAGGGACTAGCAATGACTAAGTTGGGGGGTGTGATAAGTGGTAAAAATATACTAATAAAAGTATTAAATTATAAAATAAATTAATCTATTTTATTAGAAATTGATACTTTTATTAATCTTATGTAGGAAAGAAGGCCACCAATGTGAAGATCTCATTTTTCTGGTTCAGATGAAAAAAATTTCAGGCAAAACGGACTTCAAACGAGCCCAGAATTGAATTTCAAAAAAAAAAAAAAAAACCGATGCAACGCTGACGTCAGCATTTTTCGCGGCGCACGGTGGACCATCTGAAGGGTAATTCGGAATTTCACAGAATAAAGCGCGCGTTGATTGGCTGAAGAATCCGGCGGTCCATGCAACACCGGGCTCGCGCACGGTCCACGGAGGGCAATTTGGGAATTCTGGCTGATCCAACGGGCGGTTTTCACTGAAGCTTGATCGGACGGACGAGAAGAAGGCGCTGATGGACGGCATCCGCAGCTCCCGATCGAGATCCAACGGTCGAGATTCATCCCGACATAAAACTAAAGGTCTGAAGGCTTATTTCAATGCGATCGGACGGTCCAGATTCGATCCAACGGATCGATCCAATGGCTGAGATTAAATCCGACTTGATCTGGGTTATTTTAAGGGGTTTTTGAGTGGTTTTTGGACCGTTTGATCACCATCCAACGGTCAGAATTATCCAGATCTTAAGAATTATCTAGATCTTAATTTGAGTTATTTTGGGAGTCTTAAACCTAGTTTTTGATGGAATTTGAGGGAAAATCAAATTCTTTACCTATAAAAAAAGCCTGTTGCCGTGAAATAAAAAAAAAGAAAAAAGAGAGAGACAAAGAGAGAGACGGAAAGAAAGAGAGAGAGAGAGAGAGAAGAGAGAGAGAGAAGAGAAAGAGAGAGGAGAGAGATAAAAAAAGTGATTTGTGAGAAAATTAAAAAGGTTTTTTTTTTTTTGATTTTTCTTCAACGATCAAGACATCAAGGAGCCTCTTCTTCTTCGCCAAGTTCTCCACATCAAGAGCAGCAGACAATCAATTTCAGCAATCAAACAGTCTAATTTCTTCATGCTTTTTATTTTATTTGCTATTTTTGAATTTGTTATCATGAACTAAATTTTATTTTACTAAGGCTAAGGTGTAGCCACTCTTTTGATGCAATATTCAGTATGACTTATTTTTAAATTTTATTCATGAGGAGTATATAAATCTGATCTTAATGCTTTTAGATTACTGGCCATCTTCTAATTGATCTGATGAACATAGATGTTACGGACCAAGTACATCTATGTTAATGCTTCTTGATTATATACCTTGTATTATGAATCAAATTAGAATTCATATGCATGCGGGAAATTTTAGTGCGCTTTGGACGCAGCGTATTTTAATTAGAGGGTTTCACAAAACCTAATGCATTAATATTTATTTAAATTACACCTGGACCAAAGGATAATTAATAAATATTAATAGATTTTGCTATGCCTGGACCAAAGGGTAGTGAATAAATTAGGAGACTCCACCGTCACATGAAATAAAATTAATCTAAAAATCTGAATATTGTATTGACTGAGTTGGTGAACCGATTGCCTTAGTAATCCATTACTCTTGAATTTAAAATCCTAATAATTTACACTCTCTCTATTTAATTAAAAACTTTTAATTTTTTTTTTCTTTAATTTCTTATTCTCATAAATCGATCTTTTAAATAAAGCATAGGAAAGAGCTTTTCAGTACTTGTTTTCCAATCCTCTAGGGACGATACTCTACTCATTCACTTTATTACTTGATCGACTGGTGCACTTGCCATAGCTATAAATTAGCATGCATCAGTTGGATTAAAACTCTATTTAGAATATAACATGCTATATTTATGGCTTCAGCTCAAAAGTATTCTGGTAGACTCCCTTCATACAATATGGTATGGGCTATTTTTTTTAAAGTTTAATTTTTTTTAATAACTCTATTCTATTAAGGTGTTCTTGGTGCAAAAAAATTATGTTCAATTCTATTTTTATTATAAAATTTTTTAAAACTTTAATTTTCAAATTTGATGTCGTGATTACTTCAAATATAAATAATTATTAAATTTTTTTTATTTCAAATTTTTTGATAAAACTTTGAGAACATAGAAAAAGATTTTTTCTTTATGTGCTAAAAATAGAACCCATATAACTCATGAAAAATAATCTACAATCATAAGTCCTTATTGTAAGATCGATTTTCTGAAGCTTAGAAGACCTGGAACCAGCAACCAAAAACTTCCAACTAGAAGGAGGCGGTAGCACTGATGAATAGACACCAAAAGATGGACGGTAGATACAGAGAGAGAAGAGAGTAGGGTTTCAGGAAGAAAAAAATTTTTATTCCTTTCTTGTCAAAAAATATTACATATACAAAATATATATAGACACCCTGAGTCAATATGACTTAGCCTTAAAAAATTTTTCTAGGCTAACTCATATATAAAAGCACTCACCCAAGCCTATATTTTGCATGCTCTCATCCTTAGGACTAAAAACTTAGCCTTATACATGAATTAGCTACTTTAAGACCTCTCAACTTAGGCCTTAAGATCCCTTTAATTAGACCCAATCCAAGACCAAATAAAAGACCCCATGCTCATTAGTTCGCCTGTCCAAACTGGCTCGATGAACACTCAAGCCGGCTCAACCACCTGTCAAGCCACAAACTCAAGAAGCACGTTCTCTATTTATCTGAGAGAGCTAGCTTGATTTTAGCCCGAGCCAACTCGATCTCAGCTCGAGCCAGCTTGATCTGTATTCGAGTCAGCCCGATAGTATATCAGCCCTCCATCTCAGCTGATACAACTCCAGTCGATCCAAGCCTCTAAGAGCCATCATTTTGACTACTTCACGATCTTCCAAGACTTGGGAGCACCACCTTTGCTCCTTCAATCTCATCCTTGGCGCTCCAAGGCTTGAGGCAACTCCATCCTATCTATCAAATGCATTAGTGTCACACATCTATGAAAGCTGTCCCATGGAAGAATCTTTGTCAGTGCATCAGCTAGATTTTTCTTAATATGAATCTTCACTAGATCTACCTCTCCATCCTCCATGAGCTCTTTGATCCTGTGGTATCTAATGTTGATGTGCTTCATCCTCGCATGGTAGACTGAATTCTGAGCAAGTAACAGTCCACTATGGTCGTTGCAGTGCACCTTAATAGCCTTCTATGCAAGGCTCATCTCCAACACCAATTTCTTCAACCATAATACCTCTTTTGTAGCTTCTGTAATATCGATGTACTCCGCCTCGATGGTGGATAAGGTCATGATGGGCTGCAAGCATGATTTCCACAAAATGAGACTTTTGTTCAAGCAAAATACGAATTCTATCATCGAACACCGAGTGTCCACATCTCCTCCAAAATCAACATCCACAAATTTCTTTATCAGCCTTTGAGTCTCCTTGGACATGTTGGAGCATCTCTTGGCACCTCCTTACTGTCTATAGCTAATGCCAACTCCAATTGTACCTACCAAGTACTTAAAGATACTCTTCAGTGCTCCCTATCAGGCTGGGCAATGAATTTGCTCACCTGACTCACTACATGGACTATGTTTGGCCTACAACACACCATGGTGTACATCAAACTTCCCACACTAGAAGCGTATGGGACTCTCTCCATATCTCGAGCCTCCTCCTCAGTATGTGGCGACATAGTCTTCAAAAGTCTGATGTTATCGGTAAGTGGTAGTGCTGCTAGTTTGGCTTTCTTCATCCCAAATCTCTTCAAGACCTTTTGAATGTAACCATCCTAAGATAAATGTAGCACCTTCTTATCCTGATCTCTAAGGATTTTCATGCCTAGGATCTTCCTCGTAGGCTCCAAATCCTTCATCTCGAACTCTCGAGACAATGCAACCTTTAGTTCTTTTACAACTATGTTACTTTTGCATGCTATCAGTATGACATCTACATACATGAGTAAGAACATCCTAGATCCATCCTCCAGAGATTGAACATCCATATAAGGGTCAAATTCACACCTAAAAAGGTCGATGCTCCTCACAAAGGTGTCAAAGTGCTTGTACTACTATCTCGACGACTGCTTTAGCCCATACAATGACTTCAAACACATTTTTCTTCTATTCCAGGCTCTCTGAACCCTGGTGGCTTCTCCATATAGATTTTCTCCTTGAGATATCCATGGAGAAACACCATCTTAACATCTATCTACTCTAACTCTAAATCCTGAGTTGCAACGATGCTCAATAGCATCCTAATAGATGTATGCCTGATGATCAGAGAGAAAACTTTGGTGAAGTCGATGTCTTCCTTCTTGAAGTATCTTTAGGCCATCAATCTCGCTTTGTACCTGATACCTCCATGCTCCGAAGGCCCCTCTTTGCATTGAAAAATCCATTTGCATCCAATGAATTTCTTCCCCTATGGTAGCTGCACCAAATGTCACGTCTAATTTTTTTAGAGAGACTACATTTCCTCAGCCATAGCTTAAACCCACCTATCTCTATCTTAGCTCTCCATGGTCTCCTCATAGGTGTAGGGATCTTCATTCACTATCACTAAAGTGTATGATACCGAATCTCAAAAGCCATATCGATCTAACTGTTGCACGTTCCTCTTTGGTTTGAGCAGTGTAACGCCAATGTCGATCCTTGATCTAGCTCACTCCCACTGGACCTCCTGGCTTCTAACCTCTATTTCAGTCATCTCCACTTGTGGAGACTCCTTTGAAGAATCCTCCACTTAAAACACAAGTCTTTCTAGTGCACCTACAAGTGGCAAAATATAATAAGAGATTAGTTGTCCAGCATTATCCTGCTGGATCATTTGCTGCTCTTGCTGTTCTTCCATACCACCTCACCTATGTAGAATTGAGTTTTCATCAAAGGCCACATTCCTAATAATGACGACCTTCTTCTCTAAGGGATTCCATAGCCAGTACCCCTTAACACCTCGCGGATATCCTAAAAATACCATCTTCTTTGCCTTGGTGTCCAATTTGCTCTGCTCACCAGCACCGATGTGCACAAATACCGTGCACTCAAACACCCTTAGATGGTTTAGGTTTATACTTCTTTCAGATTATTTTTTCTTTATAATTCCTCCATCTAACCTAGTATGAGGTGACCGATTCATTAAGTAGCAGGCTGCATCCACTAAATCTACCCAGAACACCTTAGGAAGCCCTGTTTGCAGTCTCATGCATCTTGCTTTCTCCATAAGGATTCTTTTCATTCTCTCAACCATCCCATTTTTCTGAGGAGTCTCCTTTATCGAGAAGTATCTTTTGATGCCACACTCCTTACAAAAATCTTGGAACTCCTTGCTGGTGTACTTTTCACCATTGTCGGATCATAAACACTTCACACTTCTGCCCTGCTCCTCCACCTCGACTTTCCAAACTTTGAATTTGGTGAAGACTTCTGATTTCTTCCTCATAGAGTAGACATAAATCTTTCTTGAGAAATCATCTATCAGGATCATGAAGTATCTTGCTCTATTTTTGATTGAAACTAGAGCCGGTCCCCACACATCAGTGTGAACTAGATCTAGTGGGGCTATAGTGCAGGCTATGCTCACTGCAAACTGAACTCTTCTTCATTTTTTCATTTAGAATGGCTCACAAAGCTCTGATGTTCTTCCACCCAGATCAAAGATCAGTCCTTTTTTGCTCAGCTCCTTCCGTCCTCTATCTCTCATGTGGCCCAGGCGATAATGCCACAATTGATAAGTCTCCCGCTGATCCTGCACTGCTACAGCTATATCGGATCCTTCGATCATCATAGATTCCTCCATCTTGTAGAGGTTATTTTCTAGCCTCCTACCTCTCATCACCATCATGGCTCCATTGAAGATATTCAATACTCTACTCCCGACATGACTGCTGAAGTTATAGCCGCTTCGCTTTAGGTAGCCCAATGATACAAGATTCTTCTTCAGCTCCGAGATATGCTTCACATTTGTGAGAGTCTACACCATCTTGTCCAACATCCTCACTCTAATTATCCTAATACCAGTGATCTTATAAGGGTGATCATCCCCAAGTGTCACACTCTCCTCATCGATCTCAGTGTACGTAGAAAACCAAGACCGATTTGGGGTGTAGTGATGCGAATAGGCTGAATCTAGGGTCCAAACTTCTGTACTTTGCCTGTGACCATTCAACACCACCAAGAGGTCATCCTCCATCTCCTGATCAGCAATCATACTTAGAGAATCTAATCCTTCATTTTCTCTCTTTTGGTTTTTCAATTATGGGCAATCACGTCGAAAGTGCCCGAACTTGTTGCACTTGTGACACTTTACTTATTTTCTATCTTTTCAGGACTTTGATTGTCCCCTTGATTTTTCTCTTATCCTTCTTCTTTTAGATCTCTCTCTTACAGTCAATGAAGGA
The DNA here is from genome assembly GCA_006176705.1 of Cocos nucifera. Taxonomy (NCBI): domain Eukaryota; kingdom Viridiplantae; phylum Streptophyta; class Magnoliopsida; order Arecales; family Arecaceae; genus Cocos; species Cocos nucifera. The sequence continues at coordinate 183,933 of QRFJ01004097.1, read as the reverse complement.
AAATCCTGATTTTTCGGTCCAGGTTCGTCTAGATCTGATCAGATCAAGAGATATATTTCAAAAATTTTTCTCTTGATCCCAATCAGATCTTGATATGTTTCAGATCTGATTCTTATTATTTTAATAAATAAAATAAAATAAGATAAATTAAATCAAATTTAATTTACCTGATTTGGGTAATCCTATTACCCTGTAGATGATCCTGATTGCAGTAGAAGGTTCTGGATCTAGCCACGCAAGCGCTTGGCCTCTATCGGTATCCACTCGGGTTGGATCTGGAGATCCTCTTCTTCTCTGTCACGTCTCCAAAAATCAGATCTGGATCTGATCTGGAGGATCTTCAAAACTCCTTTTGAAGATCAGCAGTCGTCCTTTGCAGCAGTGCAGCCTTCTTCTTTTGATCACCTTTCTTTTGATCTGGAACGCACCAACCAAAATCCAAAACTCTTTTGGACGTGGAGAGGAGAAGGAGGAGAAGTTTAGGCATGGAGGAAGAGGAGAGAAGCAGCCTTGGGGCGTGGAAAATCTCTATTCTCTTTGGGTTGGGCGCAGGGTCTTATTTATAGACCTCTTGTGATCCAACTCCTCTTATTCTCAACCAATCACAACTTTTGTGAAATCAGATCTAAATCTGATTGGTTGGAATAGAGTCCCCTGGATTTCTCCTTAGAGGGTGCCTAAGACCAGTCAAACTGGATTCTTAGTAGAACTCTGATTGGAATCCAAAAGGGAGGTGGAGTCCTTATCCAATAAGGACTCCAAGGCGCCTCCAACTTGGGCGCACGCCTAGGGTGGCGTGCACCCTCCTCCTTGCCAGGTTCTGGCAGGGGGACAGGCCCCCACCAGTTCTCCAATAGGTGCATGACACGTGGACAAAAGTCAAAGTATCTATGGTCAACATTTGACCAGTCAAAGGTCAACTTTTGACCAAAGTCAAAGGACCAAAAATGGCAGGTGACCAAAAATGGTAGGTCATGTCTTATAAAATAAGACAACCTTCTCTAACTTGGACAACCTCCAGTTAGACCATATGAAGGCCTCTGATTGAGCACAAACTCCTTTGGCTCAGTCAGGACAACTTATTTGTGATAGTAAAAGAAGAACGTTAGGTTCAATCGAGTGCTAGCACGATTTTCTTGAACCTAATTGAATCTCATTCAGATCAATTTGAACTAGATTAGTTCAATTGATGATCACCAGATTCAAACCCTTGTTTGTGTGACCCAGTTAGGTTCAGTTCTGTATGATAATGGGATATGTCATGATCTCTATCATCAGACATCATCGAAACTCCTTTCGATGGATCAGAACTCTTCTGATTCGAACAGCTAGAATGATCGATCATCTAAATCATTCTAATTGCTCCCAAAATCCACCAGTGACACCTAGCAGTATATGGTGGCAACCCATCAGAGCTGAATGCGAACCTCTTGGTGCAGCTACCTGTGTGATTAAGTTCTTCTATCTTGAGCCCCGATCAGATTAGGGTTAAGGTAAACTCGTCAAACCCTAGTCTCTGTCATATGATATAATCATTCGATTCGAGTCCAATGTGAAAACCTAAATAGAAACTCTTTCTATTATTTCACTCTGCCATGGCCATGGGCTTCAGGACTTGATTCTCATGATTATCATAGGGCTGCTCCTCTACCACCGAGGTAGATAGATCCCATCTTGATGCAATCCAGTTCCTACAATGAACATGCTATAGCCAACATACACCTCAGGGTTCCATATGGCTAGGAGACCGAGTAATGGTGTAGTCAAACTATAACACCCTCAAGGTGAACTGCCGATGCATCTCAGGTCAAAGAACCAGACACACTACTGCAGCATCGAGTCAGTCATTGACGAGAAGGTAGACTTCCTAATGACTACTCGAGGTGGTCACGCTCAGTGCCCTCGTTCTCTAACGAGTACCTGTACTCTCGCTCCGGTGTCTCCACACCGTAGACTCAAGACTCATCTACTAAAGAGAAGCGATCGTACACCAACCTTCCGGATCAATCACCATCCTCGTGATGATCCTATGGTCGGGAGCTGTTTATGAGTTAATAATGATTATTCATGTCTTAAATTTTCAACTCTTGAAAATATGAATTATCATTACCATTAACTCAAAGGATGTATCACAGACACTAAATACACAGGTGTGATAGAAAATAACCCATTTTATTGATTATAGTCAAAATTATAATTTTGCCCCTAGAAGTGTATTACAAGTGTCAGCCAATTCTGGCTTCTAGGGCACATATATCTAACAATCTCCCACTTGTCCTAAAGCCAATTGGCTACAAGTCTAAGTCCCATCTTCTCAAGGTGGGCTTCGATCTTCTGTTGTCCCAATGGCTTTGTAAGTGGGTCTGCCACATTATCTGCGGAGTTGACTCTCTTGACCTCAACGTAACCTTTCTCAAGGTAATCGCGGATGAGATGATATCGCCGCTCAATGTGCTTGGACTTCTGGTGAGACCTCGGCTCCTTAGCAAGGGCTATGGCGCCATTATTGTTGTCGCAGTAAAGAGGAATGGCATCTGATGGCATTACTCCAATTTCTGCAGCAAACTTCTTGTACCAGAACGCTTCCTTTGCAGCCTCTGATGCAGCTATATATTCTGCTTCCATGGTGGAATCTGCTATCACAGTTTGCTTGGAACTCTTCCAGCTGACAGCTCCACCATTGCACACAAACAGACTTCCAGATGTCGACTTTCGATCATCTATATCAGACATGAAGTCCGAGTCTGTGTATCCTTGAACTTGGAGTTCTCCATTACCAAAGACCAACATCATATCCTTAGTTCTTCTCAAGTACTTAAGGATACATTTCACAGAAGTCCAGTGTTCTTCATCTGGATTTGACTGATATCTGCTTGTGACACTCACAGCATGGGCTATATCAGGTCGTGTACATAGCATGGCATACATGAGGCTCCCTATTGCAGAAGCATAAGGGATCTTGCTCATGCGTTCTATTTTCTCAGGTGTGCTAGGGGCACATCTTCTTGGAAAGATGAATACCATGTCTGAAGGGTATTAATCCCCTCTTAGAGTTTTCCATACTAAACCTCTTTAGTACTTTCTCTATGTACATCTTCTGTGAAAGTCCTAGCATCCTATTCGGTCTATCCCTATAGACCTTAATTCCTAGAATAAAGGATGCTTCACCTAGGTCTTTCATGGAGAATTCCTTGGACAACCACATCTTGACTGATGTCAACATGGGAATATCATTCCCAATAAGGAGGATGTCATCCACGTACAATACGAGGAAGACAACAGCGCTCCCACTGACCCTTTTGAAAACACATGGTTCCTCTTCATTTTTGATGAAACCAAACTTTTTGATCACATCATTGAAACGAGTGTTCCAGCTCCGAGATGCTTGCTTAAGTCCATATATGGACATTTGCAGCTTGCAAACCTTGTGATCAGTATCACTGGATGTGAAACCTAGCGGCTGTTCCATATAGATATCTTCCTCAAGATATCCATTTAAGAATGCCGTTTTCACGTCCATTTGCCATATTTCATAATCGAAATAGGCTGCAATGGCAAGCAATGTGCGGATGGATTTTAGCATAGCTACCGAGGGAAAAGGTATCCTGATAGTCAATGCCTTCACGTTGACTATAACCTTTTGCCACCAGTCTAGCCTTGAATGTCTCCATATTCCCATCTGCACCAATCTTTCTCTTGAAGATCCATTTACACCCAATAGGTACTATACCTTCTGGTGGATCTACCAAGGTCCAGACTTGGTTTGAGTGCATCGAGTCGATCTCTGACTTCATTGCCTCAAGCCATTTCTCGAAGTTGATATCTGATATCATCGCCTCGTTGTAGGTTTTGGGATCATCACCATGAGCACCATTACCTATGAGGAACATTTTCTCTACATCCTCTGAAATAATACCTAAGTATCTTTCAGGGGGACGGAAAACTCTTTCCGATCTACGAGGTGGAGGAGGTAGTGTTCTTATTGGCTCAACCTGATTTGGTTCCACTTGGTCCTTAGCTCGTTCTGCTTGTGAGACTTTCTCATCAAGCTTGATCTATTTTCCAATGCCGCTATCTTGAATAAACTATTTTTCAAGAAAGATGGCATGTCGACTCACAATCACATTGTGGTCTTCTGGAATGTAGAAATAGTATCCTAATGACTCTTTAGGATATCCTATGAATCGAGCTCTGAAGGACCTAAACTCTAACTTGTCCGCTTGTTGTCTTTTGTCTTTTGACATGAGCCGGACAACCCCAAATTCTGAGATGACTCAGACTTGGTTTCTTACCATGCCATATCTCATACGGTGTGGTAGGAACGGTTTTAGAGGGAACCCTATTCAGTAGATAAATTGAAGTTAATAATGAATGTCCCCAAAGGAAATCAGGGAGGTCTGTGAAGCTCATCATGGATCGAACCATATCCAATAGAGTCTGATTTCTCCATTCTGAAACCCTATTGAGTTGAGGTGTTCCTGGTGGAGTCCATTGAGAGACTATGCCATTTTTCTTAAGATAGTCTAGGAATTCCTAGGCTAAGGTATTCACCTCCTCGATCTGATCGAAGAACCTTAATGGGTTTTTCAGTTTGTTTTTCTACTTCATGTCTGAATTCTTTGAACTTTTCAAAAGCTTCAGACTTGTGTCTCATAAGATACACATACCCATACCTAGATAGATCATCGGTAAAGGTAATGAAGTAGACAAAATTGCCTCTAGCCGGCACATCAAATGGGCCGCACACATCAGTATGTACTAGGGCAAGGAGATCTGTGGCCCTCTCCCCATGTCCAACAAAAGGGAGTTTAGTCATTTTGCCTTGAAGACAAGATTCATAAGTTGGATATGACTCAAAAGTCAATGGACTCAATAGCCCATTTTTCTCCAATTTGTTAATCCTATCTTCTGCTATATGACCTAATCTCAGGTGCCATAGATATCTATCGTTTGGACTATCCCTAGGTCGTTTGGCATTCACGTTTTGCTCGATAGTTAAAATAGGTACATCAATATGTAGCTGATAAAGACCATTAATAAGAAAACCATTTGCAATTTTATTTCTTTCATAAAGAATGTTACAATGGTCCTTAAAGAAGGTGATCACATAACCTTCTTATGCTAAGCATGAAACAGAAATCAAATTCCTGCTAGCTGCAGGCACATAATAACAGTCTTTTAAAACTAAGTCTAAACCAGATGGTAATCGAAGAGGGTATGTTCCCACGGCTACTGCAGCAACTCTTGCTCCATTACCGATGCGTAGGATCATGTCTCCATCCCTCAGCCTCCTGCTATCCTCAAGACCCTGCATAGAAGTGCATAGATGAGCACTAGATCCAGAGTCAAGCACCCAACTGGATGCAGAAGAAATCGTAAGGTTAGACTCAATAACGAGCATACCTCCAGAAGGACCTTCCTTCTTGTTCTTTAGGGTGGCCAGGTAAATAGGGCAGTTCCGCTTCCAATGGCCGTCGCTGTTGCAATGGAAATACTTTCCTTTGACATCGACCTTCTTCTTCGGTTCTGCCTTCTTCTTCTTTGATCCTTCCACCTTTTGCTTTTTCATAGACTTCTTTTTCTTTCCATAAGACTTTCTTTTGGAAGAAGTCCGTTCCATAGCAAGAACTGAGCCTTTAGAACCTTTCATAGAAAGCTCAGCGGTAACCAGCATATTCATCAACTCGGCCAAGGAATTTTGAAGTTTATGCATGTGGTAATTCATGATGAATTGCCCAAATGCATCAGTCAAGGATTGCAGAATAATATCGTTCTGCAGATCCAAGTCCAACTTCACACCGAGCTTCTCAAGCTCTTCCATGTCCTTGATCATTGTCAGACAGTGATCTTGGACTGACTGCCCATCACGCATCTTAGCCTTAAAAAGTCATTTTGTGACTTGATATTTGGCTGCGCGACTCTGTTCACCAAACATCTCCTATAGGTGAGCCAACATTTGGCGAGCAGTCCCGATATCTTCATGTTGGCGCTGGAGCTCATCAGACATCGAGCCCAACATGTAGTATCTGGCCTTATTATCTTCGTCAATCCATTTTTCCAGAGACGCTCTCTGTTCAGTGGATGGACGAGCTGGTAAGGTGGGAGGGTCCTGGTCCAAAACATGTGTTAACTTCTCGAACCCAAAATAATTTTGTAGTTCCTGAGCCAATCTTTATAATTGGGTTCGGTCAGTCTATGTGTGTCCAGGATACGTGCCAATGGGTTTGGACGCAGACATATTCCTGTAGAGAGTCAAAGATTCTAGTTAGATACTGTAATTTTGACTTGACCAATTTATTTAGGAATTTTATTTTTAAACAAATTAGCTCCCACTATTTTCTCGGATCCCTACACTCCCTCTGTAGAGATGCAAAATCTCCGCGATTGATGATTTCTAGTGGGTGGTGCGGTCTCACCAACTGACTCATCACCTCACCTAACAGTTATTGGTGATGGGTTAGCCAATGAGTGAACAACTCTTGTTCAATGATTCTCTAATCATGGTGCACCCAAACTTGGTCTCTAATTCATGAATCTCACCGTATCTGGAAATATTGATCCACTCCTTAGTTAAGTCAGACCCACCATTTGCATGGACTGGGTTCCTAATTGAGTCTCTCACCGTATCCGAAATATTGAGCCCAACTCATCCTCCAGCCCATAGCATCCAATGCCTAATAGACATGGTTGCGTCTTCCCGGTGCAACTGAGCCACTGTATCCAGTCGAGAACAATCAACCCCGGGAAGGGCCCGCACGTCTACAATGGTGGAAGACCTCAGACTTAATCTTTTCTTAGGGAGAATTGATTCAGGTCTCATTAAACTTGACTTATCTTAGTCATAACAATTATGACTAACCTAGTGGCATGGGTTAGCTCGGATTATTGACCACCTCAAATTAGAACTGTGTCAACAGATATGGCCAGGTAAGTGAGACCGGTGGAAGGAATATGCCGTTAACTCGCACAAGAATGCATTCAGGTCGAGTAGCTTCCAATTAAAAACCAGTCGGTCGTATATGCCAAACTTACCTTAGACACCAAATTATTGAGTCAGAACCAATTGGGTTAGCCTATAATCCAGACTCTAACCTCTGAGCCTAATTAGGTCTTGCTTGATCGTGACTCGATCTTGACCCAGACTTAATCCTATTAGGCTGGTCAATTTAAGCATTGTTGATCCCATCTAACCAACTCTTGATTCGGTTTGATCAACCGCTTAGACCTAATTGAGCTACCCAAGCCCGAACCCAGTATTATGAATATGTCTTAGATCTGAAATTCTCAATTTTAGACCTAATTAATATTTCATAAACTTAATTCTTAATTAAGTTGGGTTCATAAACAAAATATGCACAATAAATCCTAGGGTTTCAGGATCTAGGATTTTGCAGAAAGTAAGTTTTGGGTTTCTGATTAAGGACGAACACGCAGCACCCCTACACGTCATAAGAACACCCCATCGAATGAGAAGAGAGGGCCTTTAAACCCTTCTTCATTCTTATGATCGGACGGCCAAGAGGAACGCCTTAATCAGGAACATTCAATACTACAAAACAATATCAGATCTATATCATATATCTCATATATAAAGTAGATCTAATCATGGCATATTTTGCATACATCTCATGTATCAAATCATGCATATTTTCAGATCTAAATTATCTCATAATAATCTAAAAAATTAGATTTAAATTGATCTAATCAAAATAAATTCTAATCTAGACAATTATGTAGAACTATTCTACAACTAGTCTAGACATGCATCAATCATATCTCATATGATATTCAAAAATTAAATAATTTTTATTTGCTATTTATCAGATATTATTATAACACTTATAATATCAAAAAATAGTAAATAAGAAGATCTAAAATATGATTTAATCAGATTAAATCAAAGACATGCAAAACTATTCTATAGAACTATTCTATTCTAGAACTAGTCATGCATATCTTCTTAATCTTAGATCCAAATCATTTAATTTTAATTTTTCTGATTTCAGATCTGATCACATCTCATGTGATATCTAAAATCACTTTATTTTCTAATTAAAATAAAATTAAAATTAGATCTAAACAATTTAGAACCATGGCTTTGATACCAGTTGAAGGGAAATCCTGATTTTCTGGTCCAGGTTCGTCCAGATCTGATCAGATCAAGAGATATATTTCAAAAATTTTTCTCTTGATCCCAATCAGATCTTGATATATTTTAGATCTGATTCTTATTATTTTAATAAATAAAATAAAATAAGATAAATTAAATCAAATTTAATTTACCTGATTTGGGTAATCCTATTACCCTATAGATGATCCTGATTGCAGCGGAAGGTTCTGGATCTAGCCACGCAAGCGCCTGGCCTCTACCGGTATCCACTTGGGTTGGATCTGGAGATCCTCTTCTTCTCTATCACATCTCCAAAAATTAGATCTGGATCTGATCTGGAGGATCTTCAAAACTCCTTTTGAAGATCAGCAGTCGTCCTTTGCAGTAGTGCAGCCTTCTTCTTTTGATCACCTTTCTTTTGATCTGGAACGCACCAACCAAAATCCAAAACTCTTTTGGACGTGGAGAGGAGAAGGAGGAGAAGTTTAGGCATGGAGGAAGAGGAGAGAAGCAGCCTTGGGGCGTGGGAAATCTCTATTCTCTTTGGGTTGGGCGCAGGGTCTTATTTATAGACCTCTTGTGATCCAACTCCTCTTATTCTCAACCAATCACAACCCTTTGTGAAATCAGATCTAAATCTGATTGGTTGGAATAGAGTCCCCTGGATTCCTCCTTAGAGGGTGCCTAAGACCAGTCAAACTGGATTCTTAGTAGAACTCTGATTGGAATCCAAAAGGAAGGTGGAGTCCTTGTCCAACAAGGACTCCAAGGCGCCTCCAACTTGGGCGCACGCCTAGGGTGGCGTGCGCCCTCCTCCTTGCCAGGTTCTGGCAGGGGGACAGGCCCCCACCAGTTCTCCAATAGGTGCATGACATGTGGACAAAAGTCAAAGTGTCTATGGTCAACATTTGACCAGTCAAAGGTCAACTTTTGACCAAAGTCAAAGGACCAAAAATGGCAGGTGACCAAAAATGGCAGGTCATGTCTTATAAAATAAGACAACCTTCTCTAACTTGGACAACCTCCAGTCAGACCATATGAAGGCCTCTGATTGAGCACAAACTCCTTTGGCTCAGTCAGGACAACTTATTTGTGATAGTAAAAGAAGAACGTTAGGTTCAATCGAGTGCTAGCACGATTTTCTTGAACCTAATTGAATCTCATTCAGATCAATTGAACTAGATCAGTTCAATTGATGATCACCAGATTCAAACCCTTGTTTGTGTGACCCAGTTAGGTTCAGTTCTGTATGGTAATGGGATATGTCATGATCTCTATCATAGACATCATCGAAACTCCTTTCGATGGATCAGAACTCTTCTGATTCGAACAGCTAGAATGATCGATCATCTAAATCATTCTAATTGCTCCCAAAATCCACCAGTGACACCTAGCAGTATATGGTGGCAACCCATCAGAGCTGAATGCGAACCTCTTGGTGCAGCTATCCTGTGTGATTAAGTTCTTCTATCTTGAGCCCCGATCAGATTAGGGTTAAGGTAAACTCGTCAAACCCTAGTCTCTGTCATATGATATAATCATTCGATTCGAGTCCAATGTGAAAATCCTAAATAGAAACTCTTTCTATTATTTCACTCTGCCATGGCCATGGGCTTCAGGACTTGATTCTCATGATTATCATAGGGCTGCTCCTCTACCACCGAGGTAGATAGATCCCATCTTGATGCAATCCAGTTCCTACAATGAACATGCTATAGCCAACATACACCTCAGGGTTCCATATGGCTAGGAGACCGAGTAATGGTGTAGTCAAACTATAACACCCTCAAGGTGAACTGTCGATGCATCTCAGGTCAAAGAACCAGACACACTACTGCAGCATCGAGTCAGTCATTGACGAGAAGGTAGACTTCCCTAATGACTACTCGAGGTGGTCACGCTCAGTGCCCTCATTTCTCTAACGAGTATCCTGTACTTTCGCTCCGGTGTCTCCACACCATAGACTCAAGACTCATCTACTAAAGAGAAGTGATCGTACACCAATCTTCCGGATCAATCACCATCCTCGTGATGATCCTATGGTCGGAAGCTGTTTATGAGTTAATAATGATTATTCATGTCTTAAATTTTCAACTCTTGAAAATATGAATTATCATTACCATTAACTCAAAGGAGGTATCACAGACACTAAATACACAGGTGTGATAGAAAATAACCCATTTTATTGATTATAGTCAAAATTACAATTTTGCCCCTAGAAGTGTATTACAAGTGTCAGCCAATTCTGGCTTCTAGGGCACATATATCTAGCAGTCAAATCCTCCTGAAAAATGCCATCCTTGGTCATCTTCTTCCTCTGCTCATTCATGCACAGTACCAAGATAATGTCTTGATAAGTACAGTATCTCTTTTTCATGTAGCAGTGTCGTGACCAGCAGATCAAAGAAAGAGGGCGGCGAATAAAGTAACAGCAACAACTTGTCTTCCTCCTCCATCTTTATTCCAACATTTAGCAATTCATTGCTCAATTGATCAAATAACTATATGTGACTGAGGATATCTCCATCTTCAACCATGCAAAGGCTATATAGTCTCTTCTTCAACATAAGTTTATTGCACATGTTCTTTCCCATATAAAGATCCTACAACTTTGACCAAAGTTCTTTAAGGATCCTCTCTTCCAGCACCAAATAGAGGGCTGAGTCTGCCAAACACTTTAATCGCTGAACATGCCCGTTTCTCCATTGTCATCCATTATCAATTTGTGATCCCTTCTGATCTATTCTCCAATGCTTGATCTAATTCATGCTGCATAAGAAGATCCTCTATGCAAACTTTCTATATGGAAAAGCTTTCTTTCCCATCAAATTTCTCAAAATCTATTTTTATGCTACTTTCCATGATTGGATCCAAGTCACAAAATAGTAAAATCATCAAGATAGATGAGAAATACCTCGACAAAATCCTGCTAAAATTTTAGCCTCTGTAGATCTCTTCATTCTGCGATCTCCTTCTTTTTCCATACGATCTAAGCTCTGATATCAATTGTAAGATCGATTTCTTGAAGCTTAGAAGACCTAAAACTAGCAACCAAAGACTTCCAACCAAAAAATGGTGGTTGGGCTGATGAATAGACACCAAGAGAAGGGCGGCAGATATAGAGAGAGAAGAGAGTAGGGTTTCAGAGAGAAAAGGGATTCTATTTCTTTCTTGTCAAAAAATATTATCTATACAAAGTATATATAGACATCTTGAGTCAACATGACTCAATCCTAAAAAACTCTCCTAGGCTAACTCATACATGAAAGCACTTATCCAAATCTATGTCTTGCATGCTCTCATCCCTAGGACTAAAGACTTAGGCCTATACTTGAATTAGCCACCTTAAGATCTCTTAACTCAGGCCTTAAGATGCCTTAGATTAGATCAAATTCAAGATCAAATAGAAAATCTGGTGCTCATTTGTCTGCCTGTCCGAGTTGGCTTGACGAACACTCGAGCTAGTTCGATCGCCTGTCAAGCCACAGACTCCCAAAACACGTTCTCTATTTGTTTGAAAAAGCTAGCTCGATTTTGGCCCAAGTCAGGTCGATCTCAGCTCGAGCTGACTCGACCTATATTCGAGCTAGCTCGATAGTGTATCAGCCCTCCATCATAGTTGATATAACTCCAGCCGATCTAAGCCTTCAAGAGCCACCACCTTGACTCATTCACGGTCTCTCAAGACTTGGGAGTTCCACCCTTGCTCTTTCATTTATCTTTTTTCTCCTAGGCTTGTAGTCTTAGTAGGTCCAAATAAATCCATGTGAATCAATTCTATGAGCCTAGATGTTGAAACTATATTTTTAGATTTGAAAAATCTCTTAGTTTTTTTTCCATATTGAGATGTATCATAAATCCGATTCTTTTCAAAATTCAATTTTGATAAATCTTTAACTAAATTTTCTTTAATTAATTTTCACATCAAATTTATGCTAGCATAACTTAGTCTACGATGCCATAACTAACTAGATTTCTTAATTTTGGTATCCATTGCTACAAGACATTGACCATTTTTTATGGCAATCTTATGAAGATCAACCATATAGATATTGCCACGCATATGTTCAATGAATTTTATACCTTCATTAGAAGGACTAGAAATAATGTATATAGAAGATCAAAAGTAACTTTAAATCATTTGTTACGTAATTAACTTATACTAAGTAAATTATGCTTCAAACCATCAACTAATAAAATATTTTCAATAAATATAGAGGGAGTGATACTTATTTTTTCAATTCCAATAATTTTTTCTGTGCCATCATTGCCAAAGGTTACTACTCCTTCCTTTTGCTCAAAAGTGATAAACCGATCCTTATCACTCGTCGTGTGTCTTAAATAGCCACTATCTAGATACTATTTTCTTTTTGCTCCATGGGCTACAAGACACTTTTATAACATAGTCAAAGTAGCTGATTTAGGTATCCAAGCTTTTTTGGATCCTTTTGGATTAGTGACAAAGGTTCCTTTTGGAACTCAAACTTTTTTTAATAAATTTAGTATTCAATTTTTTGAAATTATAGGAATATACCTTATGTCCTACTTTTCCACAACTGAAATAAACAATTTTTGGAGTAATATACAAAGGAGAACTTATGAAGAAATTTTTCAGAAACTTTTGTTTTTTGTTAGGATTAAAACCAAGACCAGTTTTATCAAAAATTGCCTTTTGATTGCTCAAAATCATTTGAAGCATTTTTGAACTGCAAGTAAACTTTTTAACCAAAGATTTAATGTTTTCTAATTTCTTCTTAGTGGGTTATTTTTTGCTATTAGAACCATGTTGTGCTTTGTAAAATTTTTTCTTTCTCTTTTAACAAGAATTGATTTTTTAATTTTAAATCCTTATTTTTCAAACTAATTTTCTTGAATTCGTTAAGCAATTCATGAAATGCATCTTAAAGCTCATCAAATGTAAAATCTAAAGCAGTTTTAGCTATTATCTCATCAATTTGTGCCATAAGACACAAGTTTACAATATTTTGATTTTCTTCATTAGAGATTGATTCTTCATTATCACTCCATATTGTAACCATAGCTTTATTTTTTGTCCTTTGGTAAGTCTTCTCAAGATTTGGACAATCTGCTTTGAAATACCTGGCTTTCTTGCATTCATAACAAAGAGGCTGCTGTTCTCTTTCTTTATCCTTGTCCTTATTTGATTCTTCCTTGGCCATTAGTCTTTTCTTAAAGCCTTGCCTTTTTCTCTTCAGGAACTTTTTGAATTTTTTGATAATTAATGCCATATCCTCATCACCATCATCTTCTTCCAATGAGTCCTTATTTTTTTCATCTTCCATAATAGATTTTAGGGTGATAGTTCTCTTCTTATTGACTTCTTCATCATTATGTTAGTTCATTGCAAGCTCATAAGTCATAAGTAATCCAAATAGCTTTTCAAGTGGTAGGACGTTGAGGTCTTTTACTTCTTAGATAGCAGTCACCTTGGCTTCCTATGACTTAGGTAAAGATCTAAGATTTTTTCTCACAAGATCACTGTTAGGATATGATTTTTCAAGGCTTTTGAGGCCATTAACAATATCAGCAAAACGTATAAATATATTAGCAATAGATTCATTAGATTCTATTCTAAAAAACTCATATTTGTGCACAAGCATGTTGATTTTGAATTCTTTGACTTGGTTTGTGCCTCCATGCATTACTTCAAGTCTATCCCATATCTTTGTTGCAAAGTCATATGTAGAGATGTGATTAAACTCATTCGCATTCAATGCACAATGCAAGATATTCATTGCCTTGGCATTTAATTAGACTAATATTTTGTCCATTTTATCCCAATCACTCTCTGGCTTGGGAGAAATTATGCCATTGATAATAATAGTAGGTGTGTGTGGACCATTGATTATGATGCTCCATAGATCATAATCAAGTATTTGAATAAAGATGTGCATGCATGCTTTCCAATAGGTATTATAAGATCCGTTGAAAAGAGATGACCTATTAGTAGATTGCTCCTTGGTAAGTGAAACTCCCAAATGAGTTATCATTGATCTTACTTTTGATCTTTAAATCAAACCTAGTTGAGAACCAAGCTATTGAAGGAAATAGATCTTGGATTTCATGATCAGATTTTGAAACCTTTTCAAAACTCGCAGTGAAAGAGATAAACTAATCATATTAATTTATTATTAATACATAAAAGAGCCCTAGATCTAGGATTTTATCACATGATTTAAGCATGCTATTAAATCTAAAATAAAAAAATAAAAAAAAATAATATTGATCAAATCAACATCAAAGCAATATTATACTAGATCTAATCTAGCATCAAAAGGGAGATTGCATCACCCTTACCTTAGCAGGTTAGATTCTTCAACTCGTTGATCTGAGACTGTGGTTGTCGCTCTAAGCCACACACGTATCTAGCCTCTATAGGATGTCCACATAAGGCTCCGATCTAAGACCTAAAGTCTGATGATAGGAAATCAGTATAGTATGCTAGTATTGTGCTGATCCTTCTTCGATTAACTTAAGAATTTAATTAAATTAGATTAACTTAAATTTAAATTTGATTTAATTTTTAATCAAATTAAAAATTGGATGCATATAAGTCCTAATTGAATAGGGACTTATTCTTTCTTGCAATTGACTCATCGAATAAATCAATTAAACTTGATCTAATCAAGTCCAAATCAAATTTAATTAAATTATATTTAATTAGACTTAATCTCAACTCTTTGACTTAGTCAAATTAAGCTAATTAGCAATCTAATTGCTAATCAATCCTTCTGCAATACTTGCATTAGGTTAAACATCAATTGTATTGATTGTTTGACCTTAGAACGATTCTAAATCATTGATCAACCATTCGATTAGATCGAGATCTCTTATGTGTGTAACCCCATAGGTTCGAACCTAAGTTGATAGCACAAAAATAAATTTTTGTACCAATCGAAGTGAGCATTTAGCAATGATATCCGATGGTCGGATAGATCGAATGTGTAAAGCAACACTCTTAGAATCCATGTGGATATAGTTTTCGTATAATTCATCTTCTTGAACTTAATGCTCATAGGACGACTCAGAGTTTAACTATTAACCTTGATTAGGTCATCCACATTGTATTTTAAAATACCAAATTCATCTCATGGATTATCCTGACCAAGATTTTGCTAAATTAAA
The DNA here is from genome assembly GCA_006176705.1 of Cocos nucifera. Taxonomy (NCBI): domain Eukaryota; kingdom Viridiplantae; phylum Streptophyta; class Magnoliopsida; order Arecales; family Arecaceae; genus Cocos; species Cocos nucifera. The sequence goes on along the minus strand of QRFJ01004097.1, from coordinate 168,677 downwards.
ATATAGTGATGCATTTTCTCCAAACCCTTGGATTGATCAATCCCATTTTGATCATACACTGACTTCACAAGTTCTTGACTGTGCTAAAAAATCTTTCATTACTAAATTAAAAATTTAGATAATCCAACACCAAAGCACAGTGAGTTGCTTGCAAGCCACCATGGTGATCTCAGGTCTAAGAAACACTTATACCTACATCCCATCAAAGTAATTCTTGACAGTAGAATACTTTGAAGTTGATCATGTTCAGTAATGATATACCTTTACATCTCACCTATCTACCATATTAGTGTCTCTACACTTCTTGGTTAAGAGGACAACTAATCTATATGGCATACAGTGATCTATACTCGATAAATGTTATCATCCTAACTAATAATATATCATTTGATCGTAAATAGTTTAAGGACTAATCGATAAATTTTTTCTTTATCGAAACTAAATAGTTCTAAGAACTTCATCATAGCAAATAAAGTTCATTAGAAAATATCAACTTTATGATGAAAAGTTAAAATATTATTTTATTCAATAATAAATTATTTATAAATATAAAATAGCACAACCATCAACAGACTGATGATTGACTTTGGAATATAATTTCTAATAACTTCCACTTATCCTAAAGCCACTTGATAGAATATCTAATATCCATCTTCGACTTATAGCTATTGAACTGCTTTACTGCCAGGGCTTTAGTGATGGAATTGGCTAAGTTTTTTTTTTCATCGATTTTCTGAAGGTCGACGTCATCTCGATCCATGATCTTCTGGATCAGGTGGTAGCAGTGCAGTATGGCTTTGTTTGCTGGTGTGCCTTTGGTTTCTTTACTTAAGCAATGGCACCGATGCTGTCACAATGGAGCAAGATCGGACCATTAAGAAAGGATGCTACTTTAAGCTCGATGATGAACTTTCTTAGCCACATAGCTTTCTTCGTGGCATCTGATGCTGCGATGTACTCCACCTCACAAATAGAGTTTGCCATAGTGTATTGCTTGAAACTCTTCTAGCAGATGGCTCTATCATTTGGGATAAAAATATAATCCGACATACTTTTACTGTCATCATAGTTAGATTGAAAGCTAGGTCTATAAACCCTACTAGTTTTAAATCTGACTCACCATAGATCAACCACTAGTCCTTAGTATTTCTCAAATACTTAAGAATGGTTTTCACCACCTTCCAGTGGTTCTTCCCTGGATCAGATTGGTATTTACTCACTACTCCTAGTGAGTATGCTATATCTGATCTCGTATATGTTATGACGTACATGATAAATCCTACTATCAAAGCATATGAAACTCTACTCATATGCTCTCTCTCTTTAGAAATTGTCGGACAATCCTTCTTAGAGAGAGATTTTTTTTGGCCTATTGAAAGATAGTCCTTCTTAGAATTCTCCATGCTGAATCTTTTCAGCACAGTTTCTATGTACGTGGACTGGGATAATCCAAACATCCTTTTAGATCTATTCCTATAAATCTTCATCCCTAGGATATAGGATGCTTCACCCAAGTCCTTCATGGAGAAGTGAGATGACAACCAAATTTTTATTCCTTACAGTATGGGAATGTCATTTTTAATTAAGAGAATGTTATCCATGTATAAGATAAGAAATATTATTGCTGGACCATTAGTCCATTTATAAATGTAAGACTCTTCTTCATTCTTATCAAAGCCATACGTTTTGATCATCTTATTAAAATATATATTCCAACTTCGAGATGCTTGCTTCAATCCATAAATGGGCATCTCTCTGTTCATATACACCTCTTCGGTCAGCTCTTTATTTAGAAAAGCTATCTTCACATTCATCTGCCAAATCTCATAGTCTAGATGGATAGTTTCTATAAGCATTATCTAAATAGATTTGAGCATTGCCATAGAAAAGAACGTCTTGTCATAGTCAATACCATAACATTGATGATACTCCTGAAGGAAAAAGCTAGGTTTTTCTACTATAGGATCCATCTGATCGGATCAGATTTACAGTAAAATATTTTAAATTTTTTCTATGATCTAATCAGATTTGAGAGTTCTTAGATCTGATTAGATTGATCTAAAAATAGAAATAAAATAAAACAAAAATAGTGATAACAATTATCACTTGATTGGGTAAACCATTTATCCATTGTGATGATCTGATGACTGGTCCGAGATTCTGATTGAGCCACGAACGTACCCTATCTCTATCGATATGCACTCAGATCAAATCTAGAAGTCTCCTCCTTCTAGATTTGATCTCAAAAGATCATATCTAGAATCAATCATGGATGCCTTCGAACTGATCTTCGATGGCAGCACCTTCATCTCTTGATGCAGGAACTAGTCATGTAGCTTTGCACGATCAAAGGCCTACACTTGATCTCTGATTTTTGCCCACTCCTTCGGCATGAAAGAGGATTAGGAGATCTAGAAGAGGGGTGTGGAGATGGAGATTTTGGTAGGGCTTCACCCCATAGAAATTGTGATCATGAAACAACTAGCATAGGGCCCTTTTTATAGACCTGGTGCCATCCTGGAGTCCTGGAGCTTTAAGCAATTGAATTGCTTAAAGCAGAAGGACTCCCAATCCATTCTCCATGCCCCACACCCTTTTTCTCAGAATTTTGTTGCATAAAATTCTAGAAATTTAGCATGGAGATGGATGGATTAAGTTGGGTTGGTGCAAGGAATTAATCTCCAAAGAGTTTGATTCAAAATCAAACATTTGACTCATTCAAATCTTATTTGAATGGGGCTCTCTCTCCCTTATCTTATCCATGTGGCGCGCATGCCTAAGGGGGGACGTGTGCCCATCTCCTCTTCATGGAATGCCTGGGGCACACACCCCTAGAAAATCTCCAGGGGGCGTATGCCCCCTTATCCTTTAACTCTTGCATACAGGTCAACCTTTGACCCTTGTCTTATTCCTATCTTATGGAATTTAAGACAAGCACTTTTCAAGTCCCATCTAATAGAATTAGGACAAGTCCTAATCAAGTTAGGACAAGCCTTGATCAGGTCAGAACTAGGTCCAGTTAGATCAAGATAAATCCATACAAGATATCTGGGAGAGCCTTGTCCAAATTTTATCTCATGATTTTAGGACAAGCCCTAATCTTGTTAAGACAACCTTTGTCCTGTTCCTATTTTATGAAATTTAGGACAAGCCTTGATCAAGCCAGGACAAGATCTAGTCAGATCAAAATAAATCCACATAGAGTTTTCGGATGAGCCATGTCCAAATTTCATCTCATGATTTTATGACAAGTCTTGATCTCATCAGGACAAGCCTTATTTTGATCAGAACAAGACTGTTCTAACTAGAACAAGCTCCAGTCAGACCAAGACAAGCCCATACAAGACTTTTAGATGAGCCAAATCTAATTTGGCTTAGTTGAGATGAACCAGAAAGACTATAGAAGGAGAATATTAGGCTCAATCATGTGTTAGCACGATTTTCTTGAACCTAATCAGATCTAATCCAAATCAATCGAACTAGATTAGTCCAATTGATGACATCCAGACCCAAATTTTTATTTTTGTGATCTAGTTAGGTTCAGTTCTATGTGGTAATGGAACATATCACGATCTATATCATCATCATCATCAAAATATCTTTTGATGGATCAGAACTCTTCTGATTCATCCAATTAGAATCATCGATCATCAAGATAATTCTAATGGATCCCAAAATCCACTAGTGACATCTAATAGTATATGGTGGCAATCCATCAGAATCGAATAGCGAACCTCTCGGTGTAGCTACCTGTGTAATTGGGTTCTTCTATCATGAGCTTCGATAGGATTAGGATTAAGGTGAACTAGTCAAACCCAACATCCATCATATGAATGAATTATTCGATTCGAGTCCGATGTAAAATTCTAATAGAAACTCCTTTCATTATTTCACACAATCATAGCCATTATTTTTAGAACTCGATCTCATGATCATCATAGGACCACTCCTCTACTGAGGATGATAGATCTCTTCTTGGTGCGATCCAATTTCTATAATGAACATGCTATAGCCAACATGTACCTCAGGATTTTAAATGACTAGGAGATCGAGTTATGATATAGTCAAACTATAACACCCTCAAGATGAACTACTGATACACCTCAGGTCAAAGAACCAGATAGATGCTGTAGCATCAAGCTAGTCATCGACGAGAAGGTAGACTCCCTTATGACTGTTCGAGGTGGTCACACTCAATGCCCTCATTCTTAACGAGTACCTGTACTCTCGCTCTGGTATCTCCATATCATAAACTCAACATTCATCTATCCTAGAAAAGTGATTGTACATCGATCTTCTGGATCGATCATCATCCTTGTGATGATCTAATGATCGAGAGTAGTTTATGAGTTAATTATAATAACACATGTCTTAAATTCTCAACTTTTGAGAATATATGTTATGATGTCCGTTAACTCAAAGGATATATCATAGATACTTTAATACATAATGTGATAGAATAATTAACCCATTTATTAATTTTAAGTCAAAATTATAAAAATATTTATGGAAAGTATTTTATAAGTATTAATCAATCTGGCTTCTAGGAAACACATCTAACAATCTCTTGGCAACTAGATGGGCTTTGTAGGTCTCCATCTTTTCATTTGCACTCCTCTTCCTCTTGAAGACCCACTTACATCCAATGGATGTAATCTCTTTGGATGGGTCAACTAATGTCCACACATTATTGACCTTCATGGACTCCATCTTGAATTTCATGATCTCAAGCAATTTCTTAGAATTAGATCTCTGCATTACATCCATATAAACGATCGAATCTTCATCGTTCTCATTGAGTTCGATAGGATCACCATCCCGAACTAAGAAATCATAGTATCTATCCAGTTGATGCGGTACTCTATCAGATCATTTTAATGGTGCAGATACATTAGGCTCTAAATTTGATCTAATCAAATTCGATTTAGGTTTGGCTACTGGTGTTGGTTTTTCTACTTGTTGAACTTTCTCAAGTTCAACCTTAAAGATCATAGTTCCTTAACCAAGAATTTTTTTTTTCAGAAAGATTGCCTTAAGACCGACGAATATCTTTTATTCATTAGCATGGTAGAAAATATATCCTTTAGTTTCTTTGAGGTATCCTATGAATGTGCACTTGTTAGACCTAGGTCTAAATTTATCTATGATTAATCATTTGACGTAAGCTAGGCACCTCCAGACCTTAAGATGTGAAAGTACTAGCTTATGCTCTATTCTCATATGGAGTTTTAATTACAGACTTACTTGGAATCCTATTTAGAATATAGTAAGCTGATTCGAGTGCATATCTATAGAAGGATATTGGCAAGCTGGCAAAATCCATCATGAATCGGACCATATTTAACAGAGTCTGATTTCTTCTTTCAGACACACCATTATACTATGGTATTTCTAGAGGAGTCCATTAGAAGAGTATCCCATTCTCTCCTAGATATGTAAAAAATTCACCAGAAAGGTATTCATCTTCTTGGTCAGATTGAAGAGTTTTAATATTCTTTTCAGTTTATTTTTCTACTTTATTTCAAAATTATTTAAATATTTTAAATGAATCCAACTTATATTTCATCAAATAGACATATCTATACCTGGATAGATCATCTGTAAAAGTGATGAAGTAGAAATATCCATCTCTAGCATTTATGCTCATAGGCCCACATACATTAATATGTATTAGACCTAAGAGCTCAGTAGCACTCTCACCTTTTTCAGTAAAAGATGACTTGGTCATTTTTCCAAGAAGACAAGACTCACAAATTGAAAGTGATTCATAATCACTAACTTCAAGGATTTTCTTTTGAGTTAAGTTATTTATCCTGTTCTTGTTAATATGACCTAGGCTACAGTACCATAAATAGATATCAGACACACTATCTATTCTAGGGTGCTTGCTAGTGGAGTAGACTATATTAATAGATTATGATATCATGTATATCCCATTGTTCAAATATCTAGAAAATATAGTAATACTATTTAAAATAACATTACATAATTTTTTTTATTAAAATCTCATAATTATTTTTGGCCAAAAGGCCTACAAAAATGATATTAAAAAAGAAACTAGGATAAAAATGATAATCACTAAGAATAATAGCATGAGACTTAAATACAAGTTTAAAGATTTCTAATGCTAGAACTTGAACTTGTCTTCCATCTCCAATGTTCAGAAATCTTTCATCTTACTCGAATCTCCTATTGACTTGCAACTCCTACAACGAATTGCAAATATGGTAAGGGGCTTTCGGTATCCAATATCCAATCAGTAATATTAAAAATAGAAAAATTATAAGGAGTTATCAAATAAATATCTTGCCCAGCAATAGCTTACTTCTTTCTCTACCTACTTGGGTCCAAGAAGGCAATGTACTAAGGATAGTTTCCCTTCCAGTGCCCCCGTTTCTTATTGAAAAAGCACTCCGCTTTACTCTTATCAAGCTTTTGCTTCTTAGTCTGGCCCTGCACAGATGTCCCAATCTGAATTTGTACCTTTTTGGATTTTTTTTCTTGCTCATCTTTTCTTTCTTAAAGGATCGAGAACCAAAAGAAGACCCTCTCACTAAATTCACCGACTCCTTATGGAGCTAGTGGTCCTTCTTAAAGTTCTGAAGTAATCCTAGTAACCCATGGTAATTAACTTCAGGCTTTGTCATTCGATAATTAGTAAGGAATGGGAGGTAAGACTTGGGCAACAAGTTCAGAATTGCATCTTTTCCTAGCTGCTCGTGTAAGAAAAAGCCAAGCTTGCTCAAACACTCCATCAGCTTAATCATGTACATATGATCAATGACTAAAGCTCCATCCCTCATCCTGGCATTGAAGATGGCACAAGTAGTCTTGTGCCTCTCAATGTCATCGGGTGTGCTAAAAGACTTGTTCAACACTTGAAGCATATATTCTGGCTGAGCTATCTCAAACCTATGACTGAACTCGTCACTCATAGCTACTAGTATAATATAATGCACCGTAGTTCGGTCATTGAACCACTTCTGATAAGTATCTCTAACTGACCCATGTGCATTAGGAGCTGGCTCCTCAAGTGCCTGATCTATTAAGATGTATAAGATCCATTCATGTTCTAGGATAATTTTCAACTTACATTATCAATTATCGAAGTTGGGTCCTATCAACTTGTCATTATCTAACAATGATTGGAGCGAATGAAAAGTAGCCATATTTGCATAAAAAAAATTAAAATTTAATTAGTAAATGATTTATTAAACCTAAAGATTTGAACTTTAATCAAAATATTTTTCCACTATTTTATTCAAATTAATAGCCTTTACCTCCAATTTGAGGAATTATCCTAATTTTTTAGTGGATATTAGAATCCATATAGACTATACACAAGACCAACTTTGGTTGGTCAACCCATGTACATCTAAGGATAGGTCCATAACCAATTATTTTTTAAAATAATTTTTCATATTTTAATTTTATCCTAGTTTCTAATCAGTAGGCTTTGGCCTCCACTGAAAAGGTTTGGTTAGGTCCAACCATTAACATGATTATGCTCGATCCATCTAACCAATGAATGATTAAGTCTAACTTTGATTGGTCAACCTAACCACCATTCTGAGAGACATAGCTAAGAAATCATAATATGAATGATAATTTTATTAGTCGATAAGCATAAGGCCTTTGGGCCTCCAATAATTATCTAACTAATGGACCTATTATCACTCACTTAATGGAAGGCTATGATCTAGTTATCACTGTAACTATTTCATTTTAAGGATCTAATAATTTTAGAAGATTTGATTAATTTTATTTAGAAAAGAGAGTCAGAGGAATCAGCTAATCATGATCCTTCCACTGACTTCACCAAGTCAGATTAAGGAAGACCATTGATAGGCTAGTGTAGGAGCACCTAAATCAGTTACATTGATTTACCTAGCTGATATGGGTCGGCTTAAATTGTCAAGTGATCTGATCAAAACATAATTTTACTAAGAAGGTTAGGTAAGTGAGATCAGTGAAGGGGTCTGCCAAAGCTTGTCTTAGACACCATAAAAAATAATCAGGTAAGCGGGCTATCAATTAAAAACCATCGATCTAGATTGCCATACTTACCTTAGACACCAACTAGTTAATTAGTTTTGATTGGATCAATCTAATAGTTCAAATTAGATCGCATAGTCAAGAATTAAGTCCATCTTGGTTCTCGTTAAAGACATCAACTTGACCAACTACAACTATTTTAATTGATCTTGAGAATCCTTGACGTAATCTATAACAATTATTGATTAGATTTAGTCAATTCTCTAATTAAGTTTATTCTTTAATCTAATCTTAGGTCTAACTCAATTAATGGATCTAATTTTTACTAACCCATTAATCCAAATGTTATAATTTTGTCTTAGAATCTTCAATTCACAATCTTAGATCCTAAACAAACAACTTTTAATTCTTAATTAAGTTTTGAATTGAGGATTGGGGTTTGACATTTCAAAAATAATTTTTATATTTATAAAATATTTTTATAATATAATTCTACCAACCAGTTGTATGTTTGATTCATAATCAATATATAAATAATATAAATATGAAAATCTTTAGATCTAATCTAAACATGTTCATTTATTCAAAATTGAAATTATTTTAATTCTAATCAACCATAAATTCCCTTAGATCAAATCTAACATATTTATTATAATAATAATTAGATTGAAATACTTTCAATCAAATCATAAAATTTTTTAGATTTAATCTAAAATTTTATGATTCAGATTTTAGATCAGTATGTACTAGGATAACCTTTTCACTATAAGGGATAAACCTTACAGCAAGACAATCTTATAAATTAGATCGTGCAATCCTTGATTCAATTTTAGATTTAAATATCAGATTATAAATTAGATCTAATCTAAATAAATAATTCACACATGCATAAAAGTCATGTCATAAAGAACCTACGTTCTGATATCAATTGAAGAAAATAGATCTAAGATTTCATGATCAGATTTTAAAATCTTTTCAAAACAGACAGCAAAAGAGATGAACTAATCATATTAATTCATTAATAATACATGAAAGAGCACTAGATCTAGGATCTTATCACATGATTTAGCATGCTATTAGATCTAAAATTAAAAAGTAAGAAAAGATAATGTTGATCAAATCGACATCAAAGCAATATTATACTAGATCTAATCTAGTATCAAAAGAGAGATTGCATCATCCACACCTTAGCAAGTTAGATTCCTCAACTCATTGATCCGAAATTGAGATCGTTGCTCCAAGCCATACACATGTCAGGCCTCTATAGGATGTTCAGACGAGGCCCCAATCTAAAATCTGAAGTCCGACGATAGGAAATCAGCACAGCATGCTAGTATTGTGCTGATCCTTCTTCGATGGTTGATCTGGAATGTCCTTCTTCAATCATTGGAGCCTCCAATATTTAGAAGAAGAAAAAAGAGATTTGTGAAGGAATTCACCTCTCAAAATCTCACAAAAAGAGAAGGATGTTAGATATATGTGTCCTAGAAGCCAAATTGGCTGACACTTGTAATACACTTCTAGGGGCAAAATTATAATTTTGACTATAATCAATAAAATAGATTATTTTCTATCACATATGTGTATTTAGTATCTGTGATACATTCTTTGAGTTAATGATAATGATGATTTATATTTTCAAGAGTTGAAAATTTAAGACATGAATAATCATTATTAACTCATAAAATGCTTCCGACCATAGGATCATCACGAGGATGGTGATTGATCCAAAAGGTTGGTGTACAATCGCTTCTCTTTAGTAGATGAGTCTTGAGTCTACGGTGTGGAGACATCAGAGCGAGAGTATAGGTACTCGTTAGAGAATGAGGGCACTGAGCGTGACCACCTCGAGTAGTCATTAGGAAGTCTACCTTCTCGTCAATGACTGACTCGATGCTTACAGTGGTGTGTCTGGTTCTTTGACCTGAGGTGCATCGATAGTTCACCTTGAGGGTGTTATAGTTTGACTACACCATAACTCGATCTCCTAGCCATTCGGAATCCTGAGGTGTATGTTGGCTATAGCATGTTCATTGTAGGAACTTGGATTGCATCAAGATGGAATCTATCTACCTCGATGGTAGAGGAGCAGCCCTATGATGATCATGAGAATCAAGTCCAGAAGCCCATGGCCATGGCAGAGTGAAATAATAGAAAGAGTTTCTATTTAGATTTTCACATCGAACTTGAATCGAATGATTACATCATATGATAGAAACTAGGGTTTGACGAGTTCACCTTAACCCTAATCTGATCGGAGCTCAAGATAGAAGAACTTAATCACATAGATAGCTACACCAAGAGGTTCGCATTCAGCTCTGATGGGTTGCCACCATATACTGCTAGGTGTCACTGATGGATTTTGGGAGCAATTAGAATGATTTAGATGATCGATCATTCTAGCTGTTCGAATCAGAAGAGTTCTGATCCATCGAAAGAAGTTTCGATGATGTCGATGATAGAGATCATGACATATCCCATTACCATATAGAACTTGAATCTAACTGGGTCACACAAACAAGAGTTTGAATCTGGTGATCATCAATTAAACTGATCCAGTTCAATTGATCTGAATGAGATTCAATTAGGTTCAAGAAAATTATGCTAGCACTCGATTGAACCTAACGTTCTTCTTTTACTATCATAAATAGTTGTCCTGACTGAGCTAAAGGAGTTTGTGCTCGATCAGAGGCCTTCACTTGGTTTGACTAGAGTCTGTCCAGGTCAGAAAAGGGTTGTCTTATTTTGTAAGATAATACCTATCATTTTTGATCACCTGGCATTTCTCGTCCTTTGACTTTGGTCAAAAGTTGACCTTTGACTGGTCAAATGTTGACCATTGATACTTTGACTTCTGTCCACATGTCATGCACCTATTGGAGAGCTGGTGGGGCTTGTCCCCCTACCAAAAACTGGCAAGAAGGAGGGTGCACGCCTAGAGTGGCGTGCGCCCAAGCTTGAGGTGCCCAGGAGTCCTTGTTGGATAGGGACTCCATCTCCTTATTGGATTCTGATTAGACTCCTCCTAAGAACCAACTTTGACTGATCTTAGGCACCATCTAAGGATGAATCCAAGGGACTCTATTCCCACCAATCAGATTTAGATCTGATTTCACAAAGGGTTGTGATTGGTTGGGATGAAGAGGAGTTGGATCACGCATAGTCTATAAATAAGACCCTACGCCCAACTCAAAAAAAAAAAGAATAATTCTCTACGCCCAAGGCTACCTCTCTCTTCCTCCTTCATGCCAAGTTCATCTTATCCCTCTCCTCTCCATGCCCATAGAAGTTTGGGATCTCAGTTGGTGCAATCTAGGTCAGAGAAATGCGATAGAAAGCTAGAAGGCTGCGCTGCTACAAAGAACAACTGCTGATCTTCGAAAGCTATTTTGAAGATCCTCCAAATTAGATTCAGATCTAATTTTTGGAGAGATGATAGAGAAGAAGAGGATCTTTAGATCTAGTCCAAGTGAATACCGATAGAGGCCAGGCACTTGCGTGGCTAGATCCAGAATCTTCCGCTGCTTATAGGATCATCAACGGATAATAGGATTACCCTACATCAAGATAAATTAAATCTAATTTAATTTATCTATATTTTATTTTAATTATTAGAATAATAAAAATTAAATCTAAAATATTCCATATATGATTCAGATTAAAGAGAAAAATTTTTGAAATATATCTCTTGATCTGATCAGATCTGAACAAACTTGGTCTGGAAAATCAGAATTTTTCTGCAACTGGTATTAGAGCCAAGGTTCTAAAGTATTTAGATATAATTTTAAATTTATTTTAATCAAAAAATAAATAATTTTAAATGTCACATGATATGTGATCAGATTTGAAATCAGAAAATTAAAATTAAATGATTTGGATCTAAGATTAAAAAATATGCATGACTAGTTCTAAAATAGAATAGTTCTATAGAATAGTCTTGCATGTTTATAATTTAATTTGATTAAATAATATTTTAAATCTATTTATTTATTATTTTTTGATATTATAATTATTATAATAATATCTAAAAAATAGTAAATAAAAATTATTTAATTTTAACATCATATGAGATATGATTGATGCATGTCTAGACTAGTTGTAGAATAGTTCTACATAGTTATCTAGATTAGAGTTTATTTTGATAAGATCAATTTAAATCTAATTTTTTAGATTATTATGAGATAATTTAGATATGAAAATATGCATGATTCGATACATGAGATGTATGCAAAATATGCCATGATTAGATCTAATTTATATATGAGATATATGATATAGATCTAAAACTATTTTGTAGTATTGCATGTTCCTGATTAAGGCGTTCCTCTTGGCCGTCCGGTCATAAGAATGAAGAAGGGTTTAAAGGCCCTCTCCTTCCATCCGATGGGATGTTCTTATGATGTGTAGGGGTGCTGCGCGTTCGTCCTTAATCAAAAATCCAAAACTTACTTTCTGCAAAACCCTAGATCCTGAAATCCTAGGATTTATTGTGCATATTTTATTTATGAACCCTACTTAATTAAGAATTAAGATTATGAAATATTAATTAGATCTAAAATTGAGAATTTTAGATCTAAGACATATTCATAATACTGGGTTCGGGCTTGGGTAGCTTAATTAGGTCTAAGCGGTTGATCAAACCGAATCAAGAGTTGGTTAGATGGGATCAACAATGCTTAAATTGACCAGCCTAATAGGATTAAGTCTGGGTCAAGATCGAGTCATGATCAAGCAAGACCTAATTAGGCTCAGAGGTTAGAGTCTGGATTGTAGGCTAACCCAATTGGTTCTGGCTCAATAATTTGGTGTCTAAGGTAAGTTTGGCACATACGACTGACTGGTTTTTAATTGGGAGCTACTCGACCTGAATGCGTTCTTGTACGAGTTAATGGCATATCCCTTCCATCAGTCTCACTTACCTGGCCATATCTATTGACTCAGTTCTAATTTGAGGTGGTCAATAATCCGAGCTAACCCATGCCACTAGGTTAGTCATAATTGTTATGACTATGATAAGTCTAGTTTAATGAGACCTGAATCAATTCTCCCTAAGAAAAGATTAAGTCTGAGGTCTTCCACCATTGTAGACGTGCGGGCCCTTCTC